>JAVJIF010026967.1:0-57031 GCA_038442645.1 Agave tequilana | reverse complement strand
ACTTAGTTGCGTATTCAGATTTTCGATCGTATTTTTTCGATTTGTTTCCTGTATTTATTCTGTATTATTGAATTCCTTATATGATTGTTTTGCCTTGAATTTGGATCGGTGAACTCGGAGTCAGCCTTTGTCTGAGCGGGGACTCGATCTCAGAGTTTTACTTGTTTTTGACATTCTGGTTATCCGATTCAACCGATTTTAGTTTTAAACATCGTTTTCCAATATTTTGGATTTCTATGATTTTCCGGAATTTTTTGTGATTAAGTTGAAAATCTTCAAAACCGGTGTCGGCCAGTGCCGCTGACCGATTCCTGGATTTTTAATCCTCAAACTGTTTGGAATTCCATGATGATCCTTTAGACATAATTACTTAGAATCATATTCTTATTTACATTCTTTTTCTGAGAATTTTATGATTTTATGAAAATTCCAACGGAGTCGGTAGGTAACTGATCCGGGATTTTTAATTTTAAAACTATACAGTATTTCTTCAAACGGATTTCACTATTGGTCTTTATATATTATTATTGATTTTTGGGTAAATTTGCGAGTCGTTCCGAGATACTTGAATTTCGGACGATTCCGGCATTTTCCGAGATGGCTTCCACATCTTTGACTTTAACCCAGGTATCAGTCTTTTCATCAGTTTCATCTTGAGTCCAAGAGAAATATCTTCTCCTTTGTAAATTCCTTTTCCTTTTCCTTTTCCTTTATTTTTCCCTTCCTTCCTCCACAACCACACACTTTTCCTATTTTCCAAAATTCTAAATTCCTTTTCTTATTTCACCAACTCCCACCTACCCCATTAAATGCACCTCTCTCTCTCTCCCCATGGCCGGCCAAGTGGCCAAGGTGAGGGGCACATCACCCCCCTATTTGCACAAAACTCCCTCACATCTATCTTATTTACACCTCCTTCACAAAACCTAAAACCTATTTAATCCTTTCCTTTGCATTTCCCTCACTTTTCTTCACTTCCACAAAGAAATCCTCTTCTCCAAAATCCTCCTTCACCTCAACCTAAACCCTAGCTCCAAGAACTCCACAAGATCTCCACCACCAGCTCAAGCTTCTGATTTGGAACTCGGATCGTAGCTCTCTTCGTCGCCAAGGATCGCTTGGAGCTATTCGTCGACCACCCTCTTCCCGGACTTGTAGAGATTCGATCAAACGATTCCAAGTGAGTATCTTTACTCACCAAGACATGTTCCCTTCCTAGCATACTTGTATCCCTATATCTTGTGCTCACATGTCATAAAAATCACATTTTTACCATCTAGAACAACCCCTAAGTTCTGTTCTGTAAACTGCTTCCCGACCCCTATTAGTCGACTTGACCTAGAACCTAGTCGACTAGAAACCCTAGCTGGAACTTAACTTTTCTGGAAAACACATTATTAGTCGACTTACCCCAAATATTAGTCGACTAATCTTCCCTGGAAATAAATCTCAACTCTCTGGAAACAACTATTAGTCGACCCCTGATTTCGCCTAGTCGACTAACCTTTGTACCTGGAACTTAATCAGTCACTGGAACACTGCCTTAGTCGACTAGACCCCTATTACTAGTCGACTGGAGACCCTAGTCGACCAACAACTTGACCCTAGTCGACTAATTTTCCTGAACCAGAAAAACCCCAACTTTCTGTATCACAGACTTAGTCGACTTAAGTATCTGTTAGTCGACTTGACTCTTCTATTAGTCGACTACCCTTGACCCTAGTCGACTAACATTTCCTGAATCAGAAACCCAACTCTCTGTTACACAGTTTTAGTCGACTGTACCCTACTGTTAGTCGACTAACCCTTCTATTAGTCGACTAACTCCTCTACCTAGTCGACTAATTCTGCCTGGATGTCTTTGATGATTTCTTTTCTAAAATTGGATCTTGTCGTTGGTTCATGTGTTGTGCATTATGGTTTCTTGTGCTTCATGACTGGTACTTTAGGACTTATTACTTAATGGATCTTACCTCATATTACTGCATGACTCGTTGAGTAACATTATTAACCACTTGTTAACCTTATGTTTTCTTTTAACCCATGTATATCACCTAATCATGCCACTACCTTGCTAGACCCTATTGTTATGACATGACTGACCCGGCCCAATTATCAATCTATTGTTATGCTTTATTTTTGGTATACACCACCACCTCGTCATGCTATCTCTTAAAACCAAGTATGATACACCGATTCTTATAATTATCACGATAACGGGAATGTAGTCCCTGATTACTGTTATGATTACTGTTATGATTACTTTTGGGGAGGGGGACCTTGCGTCCCCAAACCGGTCCCAGGTGGTGGGAACCGTTGGACCAATAGACTGGTCCCCGGTGCATGTGAACAAACCGGTCCCAGGTGGTGGGAACCGTTGGACCACTAAACTGGTCCCCGGTGCATGTGAATCACTATATGATATTTGCGGCGGAAGTTATAGGGGGACCTTGCGTCCCCAAACCGGTCCCAGGTGGTGGGAACCGTTGGGCCAGAAAACTGGTCCCCGGTGTATGAGTACCATTATAAGAAGCTCTATCAGTTTCCCATCTACTTCCGGTAACAACCTCGCCTAGCTATATATGGATGTATGTGTGTTGGGGTGCACACCTGGACACATACCGAGATATATGGGTCAGACGAGTAATAATAATAAGTGTTCCTGTTATTCCATTGTATGCACTTGGATTACGATAATATGAGATAAAGGTATATATATGAGGGTTTCCTTGTTTGGATTATTCCTTCGATGTACTAGTCTCATGGAGTCGTAATCTGAAACCATACAATCAGATTGCTCACCCTGAGTCCTGTTATGATACATGTCATGTTATACCTGCTATGTGTGTTATGATCCCGTTATGTATTCCTGATTGACTATCATATGACTTGCAACTCTGATTCTATACGCTTGGATATTCGGTGGCATGAGATAAGGGTATATATATGAGGGTTTCCTTGTTTGGATTATTCCTTCGATGTACTAGTCTCATGGGACCGTGACCTAAGCGTATACAATCACTTTTGCTTGTGATCAGTTTTACTTATATTTCATGCTTTACGATTATGCTATATCCGTCCTTTTACACTATGCTTGTGTTATGACCCCTTTCGTGTCTCTTAGCCACTTGGCTGTAGTTCATTTTGTTATATGTCTTGACCCCTTGGATTTGCACATTCAGATTTCAAGGCTAGGTCGAGGTGGAGTTGTCCATCGTAGATCGAGCCATCCTTACGAGCAGGCATCCCAGCTCCCGCTCCTTGTGCCTGACTTCTCTTGACTCACGGGATTTCCATCCTACTCGTGAGCCCTTTTGTACTTTTGCTGTATATTTCACTTTTGGACTTGTATGATAAAAGACATATGGACTATGTAATGTTTATCATATACTGTGATGACTTTGTATTGTACCTTTATGTTGGCATATATGCGTGTATACCATGCTTTGCGTTGCACTCTGATCCTTTCTTGTTGTACTTTATGCTTAGCGTATATGCGTGGGGGCACTTCCTGACCTACGTATATACGTCGCAGTGACGTCCCCGTATCTGTGAAATCGGGGGCGTTACAGGTTGGTATCAGAGCTTAGGCTCTCCCACCTATAGTACAATCAAGCGGCAAATTCTAGTAATTTGCTAATGCCAACTACAATGTACAAAGTCATCTAGTCCTTCTTGATTATCTAGTTCTTCTTGGTTCCTTCCTTCATATCCTGAATCCTTCCATTTTTCCATCACTTTCCAGTCATTCTTCATCAACTAGGCATGGAGAGGAGGTCGGGCCGCAGCAACTCTGGATCAGCATCGAATGGAGCAGCGGGAGAGAATGTGAATATATTGAGGGTTATCCAGATGATGATGGAGAATCAGCAACAGCAGACCGAGCTTCTCCGGCAAGAGATAGCAGCACCTAAGGAACAGAGGCCGGGGAACATTTCAGACTTCAGGAGGCTGCAGCCAGCCATATTCACGGGTGGAGAGAAACCCTTGGAGGCTGAGCAATGGCTGACCGACACATCAGACTTGTTGAATGCAGCCCGTGTCCCAAAGGAGAACCAAGTTGAGGTTGCCAAGATTCAACTGAAGGATATAGCCAGGACTTGGTGGCTAGCAGAGGAGGCCAGATTGGAGAAGCCTGTCACTTGGGACACCTTCTCCAAGAGTTTTTACAGCAGATTCTTCCCTGTCACAGCCCAGAAGGACATGGAAGAGCAATTCATCAGACTTCGGCAAGGGAACAAGTCCGTGGATGAGTATGCCGCGGAATTTCTGAGACTCAGCCGCTTTGCTCCGTATATGGTGACAGATGAGGAGAAGCGAGCAAGCAGGTTTCAGCAGGGTCTTCAGATGGACATTCAGATGTTCCTAATGCCCCATCATCTGAAGACATATGCGGAGGTTCTCACCAGCGCTCGAGAGGTGGAGCGTGGGTTTGAGAAGAAACAGGCAAACCAGACGAAGAACCAGGCCAAGAAGAGGCCTTTTGAGTTGATGGATGAGGAGGATGCAGATAGGGCAACCCATGGCCCGATGATGAAGAGACCATTCCAGACTCCTCCGTCTCAGATTGTATGCAACTTCTGCCACAGGCCCGGACATTATAAGAGAGATTGTCGAGCGGCCAAGGGATTATGTTTAGTGTGTGGGTCAGGGAGGCATATGCTAAGGGATTGCCCACACAGGGAGTTTGGACATGTGGCACCAGTCAGACCAGCTCTTCCAGCTCCAGCACGTCCAGCTCCAGCACTTCCAGCGCCGCCACTGAGGAGGAACCCTGAACCTGTTGATCGAAGAGTTCCACTTCCACCCCAACGGTATGATCATCAGTATAGGGGAATGAGACCGAGAGCAGCTCAGAGGAGAGGTCAAGTCCACATCATGGCAGCAGAGGCCTCAGATGATGCAGCAGCAGAGGGGAAGACCAGTATCCCGATCAGGAGCCCTAGGGACATCATGGTAACTTCTACCCCATATCTTGTATTTGAGTTGATTATCTTTCTTAATATCTCCTTTGTCATTTATCATTGTTCATTCAGTTCCTTCCCGTATTCATCTTATCCCCTGTTTTGGTTTTATGAGCCCTTTATTCCAACCTTTGTCCCCTTGAGCTCATTTCACCCTTAATGAAATTGCGAGGACGCAATTTTTGTAAGGTGGGTGGATTGTATTACCCCGTTCCCGGAATACGTACTTAGTTGCGTATTCAAGTTTTCGTTCGTATTTTTTCGATTTGTTTCCTGTATTTATTCTGTATTATGAATTCCTTATATGATTGTTTTGCCTTGAATTTGGATCGGTGAACTCGGAGTCAGCCTTTGTCTGAGCCGGGGACTCGATCTCAGAGTTTTACTTGTTTTTGACATTCTGGTTATCCGATTCAACCGATTTTAGTTTTAAACATCGTTTTCCAATATTTTGGATTTTCTATGATTTTCCGGAATTTTCTGTGATTAAGTTGAAAATCTTCAAAACCGGTGTCGGCCAGTGCCGCTGACCGATTCCTGGATTTTTAATCCTCAAACTGTTTGGAATTCCATGATGATCCTTTAGACATAATTACTTAGAATCATATTTCTTATTTACATTCTTTTTCTGAGAATTTTATGATTTTATGAAAATTCCAACGGAGTCGGTAGGTAACTGATTCCGGGATTTTAATTTTAAAACTATACAGTATTTCTTCAAACGGATTTCACTATTGGTCTTTATATATTATTATTGATTTTTGGGTAAATTTGCGAGTCGTTCCGAGATACTTGAATTTCGGACGATTCCGGCATTTTCCGAGATGGCTTCCACATCTTTGACTTTAACCCAGGTATCAGTCTTTTCATCAGTTTCATCTTGAGTCCAAGAGAAATATCTTCTCCTTTGTAAATTCCTTTTCCTTTTCCTTTTCCTTTATTTTTCCCTTCCTTCCTCCACAACCACACACTTTTCCTATTTTCCAAAATTCTAAATTCCTTTTCTTATTTCACCAACTCCCACCTACCCCATTAAATGCACCTCTCTCTCTCTCCCCCATGGCCGGCCAAGTGGCCAAGGTGAGGGGCACATCACCCCCCCTATTTGCACAAAACTCCCTCACATCTATCTTATTTACACCTCCTTCACAAAACCTAAAACCTATTTAATCCTTTCCTTTGCATTTCCCTCACTTTTTCTTCACTTCCACAAAGAAATCCTCTTCTCCAAAATCCTCCTTCACCTCAACCTAAACCCTAGCTCCAAGAACTCCACAAGATCTCCACCACCAGCTCAAGCTTCTGATTTGGAACTCGGATCGTAGCTCTCTTCGTCGCCAAGGATCGCTTGGGAGCTATTCGTCGACCACCCTCTTCCCGGACTTGTAGAGATTCGATCAAACGATTCCAAGTGAGTATCTTTACTCACCAAGACATGTTCCCTTCCTAGCATACTTGTATCCCTATATCTTGTGCTCACATGTCATAAAAATCACATTTTTACCATCTAGAACAACCCCTAAGTTCTGTTCTGTAAACTGCTTCCCGACCCCTATTAGTCGACTTGACCTAGAACCTAGTCGACTAGAACCCTTAGCTGGAACTTAACTTTTCTGGAAAACACATTATTAGTCGACTTACCCCAAATATTAGTCGACTAATCTTCCCTGGAAATAAATCTCAACTCTCTGGAAACAACTATTAGTCGACCCCTGATTTCGCCTAGTCGACTAACCTTTGTACCTGGAACTTAATCAGTCACTGGAACACTGCCTTAGTCGACTAGACCCCTATTACTAGTCGACTGGAGACCCCTAGTCGACCAACAACTTGACCCTAGTCGACTAATTTTCCTGAACCAGAAAACCCCAACTTTCTGTATCACAGACTTAGTCGACTTAAGTATCTGTTAGTCGACTTGACTCTTCTATTAGTCGACTACTCCCTTGACCCTAGTCGACTAACATTTCCTGAATCAGAAACCCAACTCTCTGTTACACAGTTTTAGTCGACTGTACCCTACTGTTAGTCGACTAACCCTTCTATTAGTCGACTAACTCCTCTACCTAGTCGACTAATTCTGCCTGGATGTCTTTGATGATTTCTTTTCTAAAATTGGATCTTGTCGTTGGTTCATGTGTTGTGCATTATGGTTTCTTGTGCTTCATGACTGGTACTTTAGGACTTATTACTTAATGGATCTTACCTCATATTACTGCATGACTCGTTGAGTAACATTATTAACCACTTGTTAACCTTATGTTTTCTTTTAACCCATGTATATCACCTAATCATGCCACTACCTTGCTAGACCCTATTGTTATGACATGACTGACCCGGCCCAATTATCAATCTATTGTTATGCTTTATTTTTGGTATACCACCACCTCGTCATGCTATCTCTTAAAACCAAGTATGATACACCGATTCTTATAATTATCACGATAACGGGAATGTAGTCCCTGATTACTGTTATGATTACTGTTATGATTACTTTTGGGGAGGGGGACCTTGCGTCCCAAAACGGTCCCAGGTGGTGGGAACCGTTGGACCAATAGACTGGTCCCCGGTGCATGTGAACAAACCGGTCCCAGGTGGTGGGAACCGTTAGACCACTAAACTGGTCCCCGGTGCATGTGAATCACTATATGATATTTGCGGCGGAAGTTATAGGGGGACCTTGCGTCCCCAAACCGGTCCCAGGTGGTGGGAACCGTTGGGCCAGAAAACTGGTCCCCGGTGTATGAGTACCATTATAAGAAGCTCTATCAGTTTCCCATCTACTTCCGGTAACAACCCTCGCCTAGCTATATATGGATGTATGTGTGTTGGGTGCACACCTGGACACATACCGAGATATATGGGTCAGACGAGTAATAATAATAAGTGTTCCTGTTATTCCATTGTATGCACTTGGATTACGATAATATGAGATAAAGGTATATATATGAGGTTTCCTTGTTTGGATTATTCCTTCGATGTACTAGTCTCATGGAGTCGTAATCTGAAACCATACAATCAGATTGCTCACCCTGAGTCCTGTTATGATACATGTCATGTTATACCTGCTATGTGTGTTATGATCCCGTTATGTATTCCTGATTGACTATCATATGACTTGCAACTCTGATTCTATACGCTTGGATATTCGGTGGCATGAGATAAGGGTATATATATGAGGGTTTCCTTGTTTGGATTATTCCTTCGATGTACTAGTCTCATGGGACCGTGACCTAAGCGTATACAATCACTTTTGCTTGTGATCAGTTTTACTTATATTTCATGCTTTACGATTATGCTATATCCGTCCTTTTACACTATGCTTGTGTTATGACCCCTTTCGTGTCTCTTAGCCACTTGGCTGTAGTTCATTTTGTTATATGTCTTGACCCCTTGGATTTGCACATTCAGATTTCAAGGCTAGGTCGAGGTGGAGTTGTCCATCGTAGATCGAGCCATCCTTGCGAGCAGGCATCCTAGCTCCCGCTCCTTGTGCCTGACTTCTCTTGACTCACGGGATTTCCATCCTACTCGTGAGCCCTTTTGTACTTTGCTGTATATTTCACTTTTGGACTTGTATGATAAAAGACATATGGACTATGTAATGTTTATCATATACTGTGATGACTTTGTATTGTACCTTTATGTTGGCATATATGCGTGTATACCATGCTTTGCGTTGCACTCTGATCCTTTCTTGTTGTACTTTATGCTTAGCGTATATGCGTGGGGGCACTTCCTGACCTACGTATATACGTCGCAGTGACGTCCCCGTATCTGTGAAATCGGGGCGTTACAGTCATACAAGATCCTGTCATTTTTAGTAATGGCATAGCCAAAAAGAAGTCGGGTTTCTTCAGTGCGATACGGGTGTCAGACTCAAATCGCCCATTGGTCATGATCTCCCAGAAGGTCAGCATACAAGGGTTACTGAGCCTGTCTTGATGCTCTCTTGATTTCAGAGCAAACACTGGAGCAGCCTCTTAGAGCACGTACGTAAGATTCGGGTCAGCTCCACCTACATGCCCAAAGTGACACTTTTTGGACAGAGGGTTCGAGGAGTATCACACTGCAAAAAATACAACACAACAGTCAGCAACCAGAAAATTATCTAAGTATTGAAGCTCAGACACAAGGTTCACCTTAGAACAGCGTCTAATGATTGCGACGTGGAGCTCGACGAAACCCATGTCTAAACTCAAAAGACGCGAGGCTCACATGAAGTCCGCGTTTGAAATTCCACAACTTAGAAATTTCTCTAAGAGTTGAAATTAGATGCGAGACTCAGTGAAACCCGCGTCAAATCTCAGAGACGCGAGGTTCATATGAAGTCCGCGTCTGAACTCCCCCACTTAGAAAAATTCTTTAAGTGTAGGGATCAAATGCAAAGCTCAACAAAGCCCGCTTTCAACAAACAGACACAGACTCAAGCTGATGAAGCGAAGACGCAGAGGTCATCAAACTCGCGTCTTACCTACCAGTGCAAGAGTCGCATCTGAAATCAAACACGGGCGTCAGCTTCGCGTTGGCGGTTCAACTCAGAAGAAGCTTAAGAGTTAAATAACTTTTCAAGTTCTTTAATAGCGAAACCAATTCGGGTGATTTTATTACCTGAAATGGGGCCTCCTGTGTAGAGAAACCTCCCATTTGAGCCTCTGGAGCGACAACGCTCGAGGATGAAGCCACACGCTTGGTCTTTGGGGCCATCGAGACAGTGAATTCTATGGAGAAGATGAAAAAAAGAAGGAAAAGTTCGAAGCTTTTCTTAAGTTCTTAAAAACTCTGGACGCAGAGTTCAACAGAAAAAAAAAAGAGTCTAATGTGACTCTTGAAAGGCTGCTATCTTTTTATAGACATAGTAATTAACTAAGATATGCGGCCCGTATCTCAAGACCAATCGTCACCAGGCACGTGGCAATGCGCCCAGAACGCGTACCTCACATTTTAAGAGAACAACATCTCTTCAAGCTCCCCCAGACACGTGGCAACGCACCCAGAACACGAGTCTCGCATTTAATAGAGCCACGTCTCTTCAGTATTCTCTGGCTCACGTCTTGACAAAACAAGATAGCTACACCTGAGCTGCGTCTCTTCAGCAAAGAGAGGTCCGCATCTCCTCAACAAAGTGAGAGCTGCGTCTCCACTTCGAAGACCGTGTCTCTTCAGTATTCTTTGGCTCGCGTCTTGGCGAAACAGGAGAGTTGCACCTGAGTCGCGTCTCTTCAGCAAAGCGAGTTCGCATCTCCACCTCGAAGTCTGTGTCCTTCAACAAAGTAAGAGCTGTGTCTCCACTTCGATGTTCGCGTCTCTCCAATGAATGAGAGTCGCGTTTCTACTTCAGACAAGGTCCGCATCTCCAAGGCAACATGACCTTTGCGTCTACAAGACCTGTGTTCAGTCTTTACTTCTGTAATCAGTTCAACAGTACACTGACAAAGCATATGACTATTCCCCCAGTTCAACAGTACACAACAACCAGCTCAGAGCACTGAGGAGGTCAGGACTGCGTATCTAGACACTCACGATGATCATCTCTGGTGACTTCAAAGAGTTTAACAGTACATTCACGAAGACCAAGATCCAGACAAGATCGAGCTCAAGGTATCTCAGAAGATTGCCAGCCCAGTCTTGAGAGCTTGTTGCCAAAAGAAAAGTTCAAAATGTTTCGAAACCCGTCCCAGTCAACCATGAAGTTTTGAAAACTTTGGAGGGGGTTCTGTAGACTGTCTAAAAATCACTAAAGACAAGTCATTAGATAGCAAAGTCCATACTTAAGATGCGAGGCTAATTAAAGTCATTCATGCAATGCCAAGACACAGGGCTCGAAGATTGCACCCCTGCATCACTACAATGCCAAGACACAGAGCTCGAAGCCCGTGTCTTAACACCACTGCAATGCCAAGACACAGAGCTCGAAATCTGTGTCTCGACATCACCGTAATGTCAAGAAGCGAGGCTGGAAACCCGCGTCTCAGCGTCATTGCAAAGCCAAGACGCAGGGCTCGAAGCTCGCGTCTCAGTATCACTGCAAAGCCAAGATGCGGGGCTCAAAGCCTGCGTCTCAGTAGAGCTCGATGCCTGCGTCTCAACATTACAACAATGCCAAAACGCGAAGCTCGAAGCCCGCGTCTAGCAAGGCTCACGGCCCGCGTCCAGCAGCATCTCAATGGCTAAACGTGAAGCTCAAGCCCGCATTTCAACTACAAGTAAGCTCCGCGTCTTAGTTGTAACTGCCCTAATTACAGGGTCAGTTACTGCCCACGTAATGAGGGGAGTTAACTCCTATTATGGAGAATTTTTAGGGGACAGCTTTACCCCTGAAACCCTTATAAATAGCTCAGTTTGCTATTGAAGAGGGGTCGAAATTTTCAGCTGAGGAATACCGATAAAGAGTTAAACTCTTCTACTAACTAGCTGAGTTCAAGATTTTGCCTAGGTTTCTTTGATATTTCATTGGATAGGAGCTGTGCTACTCTATCTGTGATCTAAGGAGAAGATTTTCAGAAGAGCATGACGTTCACCCGGTCAACGAAAAATAAGATTCACTTTCCACCGCTACGCAAGGAACCCAACCTTAAACAAAAGGGAGATCCAACCATTCTCCCCTCTTTTGTAATCAGATTATTGATCCGTTGTAATTTTCTTTACAATCAAATAAAGAAGCTTGCACCTTTTCAATTTTTTCTAAGGAAACACTTCCATGGCAGAGAAAAAAAATCTGAGGTTTGAATTTTTTTAAAAAAGAAACTATAATGGAGTTAGGAAGGCTATATTCAAGCTTTATCCCAATGTTTCTTATTCATTTTCAAAAAATTGTGAAACCGACACACTAACCAGGCACATTAGGGCAAAAACCCCCACAAAATCAAACACAACAAACACAAATTTTCACTTTTAGTAGCACAATAAGCACTTTTAGCTATAATCATCAAAGAGGTAAAACTAATCTAGTAAATATTTAATTCAGGCTAAATAACCTTTTAGTTTTATTGAAAATAAAGCATTCACAAATTTTATTAGAACTACTCATAATCCTGAATATGATCCATACTTTAAAGATACTATTAGAGCGAAAATATTCAGGGTTGTTGAAGAAAGGAAATAAATTTTAATTGCAACTTTTTCTTCTATGCCAAAAGGAGTTGCACTTACTTCTAATTACTGGGAAGCTCTTAATAGATTTCATTACATAATTGTGACTGCATATTTTGTTGACTCTGACTGGATATTAAATAAAAAATTATTAAACAATTTTCTTTTCCTCATAATGGTTCTAATCTTAGTCTGACTATTATGAAAGATGTTAGAGAATTTAGACTTGAATCTAAATTTTTTATTTAAGCTGATAATGCTAGGAATAATACTGTTGCAATTGAGCTTTAAAAAATCATTTTAGACCAGTTATGAATGGAAATGTTTTTCATATTTGTTGTGTATGTTACATTATTAACATGTGTGCACATGATGGTTAAAATGTATAAATACTTATATTCACAATTTAAGAAGTACTATTTTATTTATTAGAAATTGTGGCCCAAGAAGGCAAACTTTTAAAAAAATTCGTTTTAGTGTAGGCTTACAAATTAGAAGTTTAGCTCAAGACATAAGGACACGTTAGTCAACATATAATATACTTAGAGAAGCTATTCCTTATCGGATTGTAATAAATATGTTTATTTTCATGGATTTGCTGGATATAGTTATCTCCAGTGACGATTGGAAAATTATTGAAGTACTTTGTGAATTTTTGAAAAAATTTGAAAGAGTAACAAGATTATTTTTGGGATTATTATACAGCTACTAATTTAGTTTTTTACGAGTTAACCGAAATTACTGAACTGTTTTATACATATCGAAATGATTCTTTACTTCATGATATTATTGCATTTATAGAAAAAATCAATAAGTATTTTAAATATTTTTCTACTATATTTTATTTTGCTACTATTATGGATCCTCGAATAAAATTTGAAGGATGTAAATATTTACTTGAAATTTTTTATGAAAAATGAATTATCCTTATTGTTTCTTTGCATGGAATGATATTGAACATTCTATAAATAATATGTATGATTTTTATGATTCTCAATTTAGAAATAAGCAATCATCCTAACCTGCATCTTCATCTAAACCTAAATGTTTTTTATTATCTGATTTATTATTCGCATCCAAAAAATCAAGTAGTTCAGACTCGTTGAATGAGCTTCATTATTATTCTACTTGTGCTATAGTTCCTGAGATTAATGTAGACTTAGGATTTGAAAACGTTGATTCTTTGGCATGGTGGAAATCACAGGAGTCGACATATCCTGTGCTTTCCATCATGATGTATGATTTACAAACCCCTCATACCTCTGCTGTAACTTCAGAATCTACTTTTAATACAGCTGGATGAGTTCTGACTGATATGAGGAACCGCTGGTGTTAGAAGCCATTGAGATGAGCATCTGCGGAAGGATTGGCTCGATGCAGAGACGAGAAGTCAGAATAAAATAATAGATGAAATCATTGAAGACTGCAGAAGATGAGTGAAGAAATGAAGATCTTTGTATTTATATTTGTATCAATTTAAATTTACATTTCAATCAATATACTATATTTATAATTTTATCTTTTATCGATATTATTCATTTGTATTTGTATCAATTTATCCATTCTATTGGATTGTTAATAATAAAATTTACATTAGCATTTACAACTTGTATCAATTTTGTCCAAAATTGTGGGAATTCTTTTAGATTATTTTAGAATATTTTAGAAACTTTTAGAAGTATAAAACACTTTTTTTATTTTTTATAAAAAACTTGGGCAGGCCCAGCCTGCCCGAGTCCCCCATAGGGGGCCCGGGCCCAGGTCAGGCCGGGCCGCCCGGGATTTGCAGGCGGACCCGAGCTTGGTCCGGCCTGGCCTTCGACCCGCTGGGCCCAGGACTAGGGGCCCGTCCTGTCTTGTTTCGTACTCCTACTCCAGAGGAACTGATACACGCCAATAACAAAGATCAGAGTTTCAACACCGAGACAATCACTAGGACAAACACAAAACAAAGAGAGAACACAAGATTTAAAGAGGTTGGGTAACTTGACTATATCTTTGCGATAGAAAGAAGAAGATTTTGTTCAATAAACAGAGTTACAAGGGTTACAAATTGATTCGAAGATCCAACTGATCAAAACTAATCCAAATAGAGAAGAATTATCTCAAACAGCTAACCCTATAATACTTCAATACAAATCATTTCTCAAGGTTACATAGTAGGATACAATACTCCTCAATATATAGCCAGAGAAACAACCAATAGAAAGAAAACTCAAATTCAGATCAAAATCCATTTAAAAAAATAGAAATATGAAACTGACTCATATATCCAGAAACTGACTCGCACTCGATTAGGCTGTCGACCGATTTCATCTAGCGGTCAACGGCCGATCGACCGCTAGACCAATTTGCCCAATGCTTTGACTTAGGCTCTGTATGTCAGTCGACCGGGCGGTCGACTCGGATCGGTCGACTGACTGTAATTGTTTCCTGTTTCGAGCTTTGGGCCGGTCGATCGGATGGTCGACTGCCATGTTTTCTTCTGTCCACTGTGCACCTTTGTACACGTCAGTCGACTGGGCAGTCAGAGTGCACTGCCTGCCTTATTTAGTTGACAGAGAGATGAAGCTTTATATTTCAAAAACTTTTTTCCTTTAGTCCTTTAGACCAATGTGATGACCCATGTTAGGTTGTACTTTTTCTATGTGACTTACTTTTTAAAAGTACTATATTGATTAGGGGTAAGCAGAGCTCGGATATAACCGAAATGCCAGACTGAAACCCGAACCCGAACCGAACTGATTTGCTTTCAGATTCGGGTTCCGAAGCTGAACTCAACCAAACCTAATTGATTTCCCCTCAAATATATTAAAAATTTAACACTCCACCCTAAACTATCCTAATTCTTTCATCTCATTCTGCACTAATTCTCTCCTTTGATCGATTTCTCCTCACTCCAACTCGCCACCTCTCTCCTCTGATCCAAGCAACCATTGATCCTTTCCTCCGATCCTCTCTCATGTCTCCTCCGATCTAAGCAACCACAGATCCTCTCCTCTCCTCTATCCTCCGATCCAAGCAACCGCTGATCCTCTCCTCTCTCCTCTGATCTAATCAACGTCCAATCCTCTCTTCTGTCTCCTCCAATCCAAGCAACCACTGATCCAATCACTGCTCTGCCGTGGCGGTAACCTCATCGACCTCTCCTTCGGCCCTAACTATGGCAGCGGTAGTTGAGAGGAAGGACTACTTCTCATCGTTAGAAGAGTACCAGATTCAGTTGGTGATGGCGATCAACGAATAGAAGTCGAAGCGCTGATCCTCTCCTCTCCCCTATCCTCCGATCCAAGCAACAACCAATCCTCTCTTCCTCCTCTCTCTCCCTCCTATCCAATTAACCTCTGATCCTCTCCTCTAATCCTCTCTCCTCTCTCCTCCGATCCAAGCAACCACTGATCCAATTAGCTCTGCTGCGGTAACCTTGCCGAACTCTCCTTTGCCGTCTCCTTTGGCCCTGATGGTGAGGGCGATGGTTGAGAGGAAGGATTACTTCTTGTCGTCAGAGGAGTACCAAATTCAGCTGGTGATGGTGATCAGCACATAGAATTCAGAGTTTAGAGATGATCCTGTTATTGACCAGATCAGAGCGTCGATGCTCTTGAGCTTGGTTACACATTAGAGTAATTATTCGAGGGAGGAGATGGGGCTGTTAAGGAGCTTTCAAGGAGATATTGTGTGAGTTAAGTTTAAATATGCGACTTTTTTTCTCTAATTAGAGTTTGTTTGATTGAATTAGTTTTCGTTTAGTGGGGGATTCTATGAATTGAGGGGATTTCAAATACAGAGATATTTAGTGAGGTAGATTATTAGAATTTGATTTAGGTTTTGAAGTGATAAAGTTCGGCTTCGGGGTGCATTGTGCTTTGGGGTGCATTGTGCTTCGAATTCTGTAGGAGGATTAAGGAGTTACTCGTTGATATTGAGTGTGAGCTGAGACTGAGTATGAGCTAAGACCCAAACTGAGTCGTGTCAGTTCTGTTCCTAAGTATAATTAGTTTATTTCGATTTTGTAAAAATCAGCAAAAACTGAACCGAATCGACCAATGCTCAACCCTAAATTATTGATGTTACATATGGCTGCTGGACATCCCCTTCACATGGAAAAAGAAAATATTTTTCCTCTCTCCTCTCTATCTCTTCAAATGGTTGCCTTGCTTTTGACTCTCATCTCTCTCCTTGAAGCAAAACCTTTCTCCTTTCATTCCTTTCATAAGCACCTTACTCAATTTGACTAATAGATTTGTTGGGTGAGTCATAAAGGCAAAATTTGGTGCATTTATGAGAGATCTCATTACATTGTACAAATATATACAAGGATTATAAAGGTACAAAAGAGACATATGTAGGGAGAGAGGAGATAAAAACTTGAAGGAAGAGTTTTTTAACTCATTGGAAGAGATAGGCCAGAGATCGCAATTCAGAAGGAGCGAGAAGCAGCCTAAATGTAGGCCAGAACCAGTGGCCGGCCGACCGCCCGATCGATCGGCGTGCACAACATGCACAGGCGCAGCTCGGTCGACCGCCCGATCGACCGTAGTAAGGAGAGCGATTGACCGGAGCGATCGACCGATGATTAGTCTCTAAAACTGCATATTTCATACCACATCTTCACATTTATTTAATATTAAATTCTGCTAATAATACCTCTCTTGCATGTTTCTAGGTTTATGGCATGAAATGAAGAAGAAGACCCTAAATCACCATTTAATTGGTGATTAAAAGCCTACTGAATAGCCATTGACTTTGGAGGTGATTCTGTCAAAATCAGGGACCCAAAACCCAAAACCGGGACATTCAGCCGACAGGGGGACAGAAGAGGACAGCACAGCAGGCGGCGCGCGGCCACCTATGGTCATGGGAAATGCGGCCATAGCCGCGTTTCCGCGGCTCCCTTGTGGAGCCGCGTGCCAATATTTGACACGCGGCTCCGTACAGTCCCTCTGGTGCACAATTTTGCCTATAAATACCCCTTTGTGTTTTGCATTGAGAGATACAGAGAGTTAGGGTAGTTTCTTTTCATGTTGTAGTTTAGGGTAGTTTAGTTTAGGTTAGTTCTCCTTCTTCCTTTGTATTTTTCATTTCTTCTAGATCTTGTAATAGGAGAGAGAGTGGTATATAGTTGGAAAGCAAGAGTTCTTGTAATAGAAGGTGACAATCTATGAAAGGTTCTCCCTTTATCTCTCTTTATTTTCTTCTCTCTAACTCCTTTTACATGTTTAGCTAATTTTCTCTCATGGTAACTACTACTAACCACTAACTTGCTAACTTATTATTTGATAATCCATGTGAATCTAATAGCCTCTACTTGGCCATGCTCTTGCAAGAGCCATTGATGGCTCATGATGATGGATCTAGCACTCTAACATCCTAACTCTCTAACAAGCTAACATTACTTAACTCCATGCATACTCTTATTTAGTTTTGATGGTTTAAGTGTAACTTGCACTTGTTTTATTGAGTTTGGATGTGATGAGTTAACATATGAGTCATACTTTGAAAAGCTCTTGAACCAAGGACTAGCGATGACTAATGATACATGTGAGGCAACTATCACTAAGAGGTTAGCATGTTAGTGGAGTCATTAGTAGTTAGTAGCCATAAGTTTTCTTTATTTTTCATTTTATTTTAGAAATATCAAAAATCACAAATATCTTCTTTTCTATGTTTCCCACTTCTTCGTGTTTCACCGTACTTCTCTTTTCCATTCTTTGTTTTCCTTTCTTTTCATTCTTTCAAACATTGAAGAACCGTTAACATACACGTGAACATACTGTGTAAGCTTCTATTGCCTCTCATCCTTGTGGATTCGACTCGCTTTAGCCTCTATACTATAACAGAAGTATCGAGGAAGCCAAAGCACACATACCTTAAATATCGATTTCAAAACATACTCTTTTTGTGCGCGATTTTTCCCCGATCAACCGATTGACATGCCCATCTGGGTTCAGTCGACAGACTAGTCGGCCGAAAGGATGGGTCGGTCAACCGCTCGGTCGACCGACAAGCGAATCTGCTTCTCCTGTTGGGATTCAGACTTTGTTTCTGAAAAGGGGTCGAATTCAATTGTGATTTTCTAAAATCCTGAGACTCTCTGGCTATAAATAAAGGGGTAGAGCACTTATGAATTGTATTCCTATGGTATCCCTCTGAAAAAACTGTAATTTATTGTTGAATCAATAAAATCTCTCTCCCCCTTGCCCCGAGGACGTAGGCAAACTGCCGAACCTCATTAAA
Organism: Agave tequilana; assembly: GCA_038442645.1. Lineage (NCBI taxonomy): Eukaryota > Viridiplantae > Streptophyta > Magnoliopsida > Asparagales > Asparagaceae > Agave > Agave tequilana. Next base: position 38,738 of record JAVJIF010026967.1, on the reverse strand, counting down.
TATTGTATTTGGCTTTTCTTCCTTGTTTATTGTTCTTGTCCTTTGGGTACTTTTCTGTTGCATCTTTCTCTGTTTCTTGGGGTTTCTCAATTAGGTTATTGCCAAGGCGCACGCAACAAGTGGTATCAGAGCATCCCAAGTTCGTCGGGGGATCGTGTGTTGATTCCAAGAGCATTCGTGGCTGTTTGTGGGATCATGTGTCGATCTCAGAACAACATTCGTTTGCTCAAGGAATCAAATTTGGTGGAGTAGATCATTTTCAAAACTCTCCTAGGATTTCACTTTAAGGTAAAGATCCTATTTTATCTAGTTTTTTTTTATCTAACTCCGTTTGTTTTTCACATTATTTTTGAGAAATCTATTGAGAAGATGGCTGGAGATAGTACATCAATGGTGAAAACTATGAATCCATATCCATTGAAGATTGATGTGGTAAAGTTTGACGACAAGAACAACTTTAGGATGTGGAGATATAAGGTGATAGATGCATTGATGACATCAGACCTCGAAGACACTCTACGGTTAGAGAAAAAGCGTGATGCTACTTCCAAAGAAGATTAGGACAAGATGAATCGAATGACGTGCGGTCTGATTAGGTCTTGTTTGACAGAAGACATAAAATATGATGTGTTATATGAGATATATGCAAAGCAGCTGTGGGGGATTCTGGAGAAAAAGTATCTGACAAAAAGCATAGAGTCGCATTTGCAATTAAAGAGTAGGCTTTATGGCTTCCAGTTGAAGGAAAAAATCTCTATTGATGAACACATGAATAACTACACCAAGCTTCTTAATGATTTAGTTAATGGTTGTGAAGATCGAAGAAGAGGATAAGACATTGAGTCTACTGAATTCTTTTCCTGAAGAAGAGTATAAGACCTTCATCTTAACTTTGATCAATGGTAAACAAACACTTAACTACAGTGATGTGTCGGCTGATCTCGTAAAATATGAAGTGAGGAGGAAGGACAAGCAGTCTTTTTCCAATGGTACATCAGCAGAGGCATTGATGGTAAGAGGCAGGAGTTCCAATCGGAAGGGCAAAGGCCACGGTGAGAGATCGGAGTCCAGATCAGGGTTCAGAGATCTGAAAAAGAACCTGTAGGTCACCTAGAAGGGGGTGCACAGGTGAAAAGCTAAACAAAGACAAATAATGTAGAATTTAAAAACTAATTATGCAAACTAAAAACTATTAGGCTAACACATAAAATTTAACACAAGAGTGAAGCCAAATTCCCGGTGAAAAGCTATGGACTATCTCCTCAAGATTCCTCGAGATTAAGAGTTGAGGTGCCACTATGGCTCTCTTAGTTGAATATAAGCGGGAGCACACAAACAACCCAAGCATATATATCAATTTAGCATAAGGGAATATCAAGCATATAAGAGATATGAACAATAAAAACATGCAAGATATAAAAACACAAGTGAGAGAGAGATGAACAATCGCAAACATAGGAGAATTATTTCGAGCTTCGAGCACACTTGCCCTACGTTCCCGCCTTCAGTACTACGAAAGATTTCCACTAAAATGATCTTGCAAGATCACTCAGTGCTGCAACAACTATAACAAGTTCCTCAATAACTCTTAGACCCGCAAGTTTCTCACTTGTTCCTGTAAGAATAACACACGCAAGCACACTTACTTACCGAGACCGCACCTCTACATTGAGCTCCCTCAAGAATTCTTCACAACACGAACCCGCAAGTTCGCCTCCTCAAATATAAAGATGTAAACTTGGTGATCTCTACACTTTGATCACCAAAAACACTCTCACAACAAATGATTCCTAGAGGATAAATATAGCAATGGAAAGCTCAAGTTTGTGTGAGAAAACAAGATAGATTTGTGGAGGAAAAACTCCAAAATTCTCTTTTGAAATAACAAGATAAACACTCTTTAAAAACTCTCCTTTTGATATGGAAGTTTTAGCCTAAAACATGTGGAGAAAAACTTTAAGAGGGATGGGAAAATTTGGCTCAAAAACCCAAAATACGTGAAAACGGAGTCGCGACGAGAGTCAGTGATGTATATACGCGAGGAAAATACCCCATGTATACACGCTTAGCCTAAAGTAACCAGAACAAGCTATAAATCTAAACCATAATAAATCAATGATCACTGCAATATCACACATAAGCATCCACGCATGATATCATATGAAAAGAACTGGAATAAAGACTGAATCTGATATACATGAATCAAGAAAAGTACAGAAAAAGGAATAAAAAGAGGCAAGAATATCAGAATCAAAATGAGAGAAACTCCAACTCCTCGCGAAGCGTACGTTCACACGAACACCTGAACAATATAAGAAAGTATCCAAAATCCTCGACATACGAATCCAGGGTCTTCGGAAGCGACCTAATGAGTGTGTGTGTAAAGGGAAAGGTGTTCGTGCATAATAACAATGTAAGTAATAATAACATGATAACTGAAATAAAAGATAACAGAATAATCAATATCAAGAATAAAGTTATGAACGATATATAACTGATATCATGATAAAAGGAAACCACTAATGTCAAGATGTGTAACCTAGCATATGTCACTAGTCTGGTATACAATCTGGCCATGTGTACAATCATATGTCTATCATAGTCAGGTGATTACGGTCAGTCACAATACATTATAACAGTTTATTATTATTAATTATGTCAGCGAACACCAACTGCCACCTGTAATAGACGCATCCCATACTACGCCTATCACACGTGTCAATCAAAGTCCTAAATTATTGAAACTAATTGGTTGGAGATATTATCAATACTTTAGGTGGGTCCCGTACATACCTGAGATCACGGCCGAGATGCCTGGCACTGAACCAGGCCTTACCGCCAGGTTGTCAGTAACAGTAATAGTACTCACAGTATCACTGTGAAACAATACTCACAGTAACACTGTGGAACAATAAAAAGATGGGATGTCAGTCATCCCCCGGAACCCTGCAGTGGAACCGTATCTCAGCTGCGCAACCTGTATCCTAGGTCCACCCAAAATACAGATGTTGTCTCCTCCATCAATTTCCCAATTTCAGGGTAAGTTGTCCATTTACATTATTATTTAATTTGGTCATGACAATCAATATCCATGTTACTTATGCTGGGACGATACGGTGACAATAATGGTACAGTATAACAGTCAATAGTAATTATATACACGGTGAACAATATCAGTAATAGTGATAATAGTGGACGGTAATAGTAACCGTGTATCTGATGAACAATAGGACTGTATAGGGTGTTACGGTCTAACGATAGTTTCCCAGTAACTTTCGGTAACATGAATTATACTAGTAACAATCCTAATACTACTCAATATACAGTCTCAACTAGAACTGATCAAAATCACATTCATCCGTACTAAAGAGATATCAGTAACTGATCCATCAACTCATAGTCTCAATAACAATCACTATGAACATCAAACATTGAATCCAAGTCTAAGTATCTGATATAGTAATCACCATCTCAATGAATCAATAATCAGTCCTCTCATCGATACTAATCTGTTCTAATACTCTAATTACCAAAAACTGAGATCAAATAATAAATGTTATCAAACTCTAAAGATATATATTATCATCGATATTAATGAAAATACTCCCACAATAATTCTATCTCTATAACTGGATAACAACAAGAACTAGGAATCCATCATGATTAGCAGTCTACTGATATCCTCGAGACCAACTAGGTCAATACATATCAAAATCATATCTAAAGGGGGAACATCCTCAAACAACTGCAATCTAGAATGGTTTATATCTGATACTCAATAACAATAAGCTCATCCAAACTTAACAAATATAATCAAGGATAAATTTGAAAAATACTCACAATTATTAATCCAAAAGTCATCACTCTCATTTGAACTCTATTCAAAATCCAAAGAACAAAACACAATTCTCATATCAATTCCAACTCTAACTAATTCCACATACCGATCCAAACATTAAGAAATCTAATCTCTTAATAAAGTAACATCATAACAAATCCGTCCTCAATACCCAAATGAATCCTTATCTATGTTATTACCAAAAGAAAGAATAACAAGTCTGATAAGTATTCCACATAAAATATGAATCTATCCATAATCACGAATCAATCCAACTCAAGATCAATCCAGTTACAGTCCAGGTTCCTTTACAATTAGTCCGAATCCGAACAGCTTCACATGAAATAACATAAGTCTAATACCTCAATATACAAACACAAAGTTCATATATATTTGATGCTCAAATATGAACTAATTCAGCCAATCAATAGATAGAGTCAAGCTACAGTCTAAGATGTATTCCAATATTAGGCCTAAGCCAATAGCGCAAACTACCAACACATAAAATGACGTCAATAAATAATCATATCAATTACATAAATAAAGTGAGTGCTCATTGATGTCTCAAGAAGTGATATAAGTAGTCACACTGGTAAAATTATATCAAATAGTTACATGAAATGATAAAAGCAAAGCACAAATACATATTGACAACGGTAAATCAGAAAATGACATAAGAACAAACACTCACATGAAACGACCCGATTTTGGAACTGAATCACCGTCTGGACTCCGCTGCATGAATTGGTATGAATCTTTGGGTCATCCCATGGGTCGGTTTCTGAATTGCCAGTGGATCGGGTCCATAATGAGCATAACTCTGAATCTCCCGTAACAGATCCGGATCTCACTAAATGGATTCGGATCGCTGCATAATGCAACCGAACGCATAAACTCACACACATACATATTACATACATATATATGAGTATACACACATAAACATATTTTATATACGTACTCACTCATGCATACACATAATAATAATACACACATTATATCTCACCCCAACACATAATAATATATACATACCCATTCACATCACTTATATATATACAATGAAATAGAAATAAAGAGAATGAGAGAGAGAGAGATATGGAGCACTGCCATGAACAAAGTTGGGGAGAAGGCCGGCGGAGGTCGTGAAGACTCACGGGGATCGCTCGTGGCTGGTTAGGGTGTTGGAGATAACCTCGACAATGTGGCATGGCTGCTCGGGTGTGTGTACAGCCGTGGAGAGGGGCGGCCTGGTGGTGCTGCTACGTGGGATGAAGCCAGGTGCGGTGGTGGGTGATGGGTTGCATGACAAGGAGGAGATTGAGGGTGTTCTCATGGCGAGGGCTCACGGAGGAGATGCTCGGCTTATGCACGATGGCTGGGCGTGGCTCATAGGCACAGGATGGAGGAGATGCAACAAGGCTGTTGACCATGGGGGTGGAGTGAAGGAGAGATATGATGATGACGATGATGGCGTGTTGGCCCAAAGGCCTATCACCCTAGTTTTGATGATGATCAACTCATGAAGTTATGTTTACTAATGATCTTGTGTTTAATTAATGACAGATTCATTATCAAGATCCTAGTAGGTGCATAGCTCAACAAAGGATAAAATGTCAAGATTTGGAGCTAGCACGGTGTGATCCAAGGAGTTTTTGGATCAAGCTTGGACCAAGTCAAGAAGATGAGAAGCCTTCAAGGGAAGACTTCAAGAAGATGAAGACTTGTGTCTAGGTATAAGATTTTGTTTTTGTTTTAGATAAAATGTAAAGGATAGAATAGTGGTGGATTGCTCAAGTATACCATGCACACACACTCTTGATTAAATTGTCTTTTCATAAAAGAATTTTCAGATTTAGAAAAGACTTTCATTTTGGAAAACATAGTTTTGGTTTTTGGTATACAAAGTTATATGTTTCAACCAAAACCTTATTTAGAGCTTAATGACAAAAACATAGATATTTCATCTTGATTGTGTAGTGGATCATATCCATACACACTATGCCTTAAAAGTATATCTTGTTTTTGTATTTGATGAAGATTTGGAAAAACATGTTTTGGAAAAATATTGTTTTGGAAAATACAGTTTTTATCATGAGCCAAATATTTCCAAGTTACAAAAATAGTCCAATCTTTTATAACATGCCTTGATTTTGTGCAAGCATGTTTGTATATCAAAGTATATTGGTTAAACTATTTTTGTAGATTTTTAAGTATTTTATAAGATTTTTATATGTGCCAAAAGACCAAGTTTTAAATCCCAGAAAACTGTTTCAGGCTTTGTATAAGTCGACTAGCATCCTTTAATAGTCGACTAATATGAAGTCGGCCGACTGGACCGGTCGACCGACGTGCACAAACGTGCACGCCTTTGTGTACTGGAGGACAGCCGACCGTGCCGGTCGACCGCTACAGAGAGCTGTGCTCTCTGGAAAGTTCGGCCGACCGCACGGGTCGACCGACAGAGAGTTGGACTCTCAGCTCCAGTTGGTTGGTCGACCCGGGCGGTCGACCGTGGCTCCAACAGTCAGAAATCTGACCGTTGGCGGTCGACCGCACCGGTCGACCGGCAGTTCTGACAGACCCAACGGCTAGTTTTCTGGCAGCCTATAAATTGGGGGTTTTGTCATTGTTTTGTAAGAAGATTTTCAAGTGGGTTTTCTGACTGATTTTTCCTGCACACAAAAATTAGAATATTAGATTAAGAATAGATCGTGCGAGGAATCAGTTCTAATCCGCGGTAGCAGGGCTATGCGGGTCGTGATCCTCAAGGAGGGACTGCGATAGAAGCGTTAAGCAAGTTTCTCTAAAAATTTATCTTTTTTAGTTAATTTGTTAGTCACGATGGTATTTACAAAGAAAAGTGGTATTTACAATGAGTTATGGGAAAGAATATTGGAGAGATGTGGATTTGATCTACAAAAAGAAAAGAAAAGAAAAGAATAGAAAACTAACCTTGGTTGGAGAAAATATGCGAAACCTAACACTTTCTACCTTATTTCGGAGGCGTTGAACGTATAAACCTTGGGATCGAACTCAGTCCGTTGTCGCATTAGGTCATCAAGCCTTGGGCAAGCATGAGTTGATACGCCTCGAGGAGGAGAACATCGCCATGGAATATCGTTGGAACCTACTAATCTTCGGTATACTTGTGGTTCGGTAAACGCTCGCGTGCTCGTCAAAGATCAACAAAAAGAAACACAGTAGAAAAGAAAGAGAAAACAAAGAAAAGCAACGATATAAGAACAAAATAAAAATTACCTTTTTATTGATTACAATGGAAGAGAAGAGAATCATCTGTCGGTGTCACCCTCAACAAAGCCATCTCCCTCACTTACATAAAAATTACAAAAAGAAAAGAAAACCTAGAAAAAACCCTAAAAATCTGAACTTTGGCCCTTTGCTGGACGCTGCACCCTCTTTACGTTGCAATGCAGGTGATATTTATAGGTGCAGAAGGCTACAGAGTCCCGGACGAAACTGCCCACGAAAATTGGTATTTGATCTTATCAATATTGCCGCGGATTCCTGGGATTTGCCGCGGATCCGCGGCACTTTGGCGACGTCTGGCCACGCGCTTTGGCGCGTGGCCTCTCCTGGTCCGTCCCTGTGGGCTTCTGCTTCTGGAAGTTTGATCCTGGCCTTTTAATCTGGATTTTCGAGATAACTTGGTAATCAAGTTACTCTTAATCCAGATTTCTTCAAATCTTCTTCCCACGAATTTTCTTCTTATCTTGGCCTTTTATCCTCATCCTGCATGTGTTTAGGGTTGGATAGAAGTCTATCCTTCCCTAATCTCTGATATTTGCAACTTTTAGCCCTTGTATTTGCATTTTGACTCTTTGTATTTGCGCTTTTTCACCTGGGCTTCAAACATGGGCTTGGATCTGGGCTTTTGGGCTCTTTAGGCTTTATTTATTGCTAAAATAACAATTCGAGGCCTGCACACAATAAATTACAAATTATTAATAATGTGCAAAATTAAATGAATAAATATGAAAATGTGATGGTAAATATGATGATAAAAGTGCACTTTTGACTACCAATCACACCCCCACACTTATCTTTTTGCTCGTCCTCGAGTAAAAACAAAGAAAAAGAAAAAGAAATGAAAAGTTAATCTAACCTAACTCACTTTCGTAGGAATCACGATTGCACTTAGCACGTGCAACAAGCCGTTAAACCCCTAGGTTACCCTAGAGGACGAGTGTTGTCTCGTGAGGGTTTTCAGCGGATTGCACGCACAAAATCCATAAAAAGGAAAATATTTGAATTATATTGAAGAGACTAAGTAGTCTATAAGTTTTAGGATTATCATTTTTATTCATTCTTCAAACCTGGTCTTTATAAAGTCAATTGTTATTCATTTTAGGTAAGGATTAAATTGAATTTCTAATATAGTCTTTTTCTTTACCAAAAGTCATATGCACCCTTGTGAATCTAGGAATTCCTTAACTTGGACTCTCATGCCTCTTTATTATTTTTATAACATCATCTAATTTTCTTTCGTGTAAGTATCAAGGCTTCTTGAGGCCCTCATACCTAACTAATTGATTATTAGATGTGTTATACATATATTATATTTTTTTTTTTGCATGTATAGCTCATCTAATTTTCTTTCGTATAAGTATCAAGGCTTCTTGAGGCCCTCATACCTAACTAATTGATTATTAGATGTGTTAATACATATATTATATTTCTTAGTCTTCTTAGGCTTTCTAATCCACCCATGTAACGAACTTAAAATCGATGACTCCCAAACCGGTTGGCTTTAGGGCACCAGGTGAGAAAACACCCCGCGGACTCAAATTCGAGTGAACTAGGCCCCAAAACTAAGGACTTTATTTTATTTACTCACCTTTAGGCATGAATACTTATGCTTCTTGAGGCACATGTATCAGCTTAATTGGTGATTTTTTTTTCTTTTTTTTTCTTTTTTTTTTTATGAGGCACAAGGTCTTTGTCTTAGAATCCTAGATATGCATTTGGTATGCATATTTCATTAAGGTAAAAATCAAGACTAATTATTTATTCAATTTCTCTCCTATACCTAAAAATTTAAACAATTTATTTATTTTGACCAAGTTTTTAGAAATCCTAATCGTGATTTTCCTAATCCTTAAAACTAACTTAGATTTCTTTCAAAAAAAATAAGTCAAAATATTTCCTTTTTATAAAATTTTTTTTAAAATTTTTTTTTTATTAGTAAATTTTGTTAGTGTCTACCTATGTTAGTATGTTAGTAAAACCCACCCCCACACTTATCTCATGCATTGTCCTCAATGTATGAAATGAATGCATATATGCATGAAAAAGAACAAGGGAAGGCAGAAAATTACCTTAGGGGGTGGTTCCGGTGGTGGTCTAATTGGGCCAAGCGTTGCTACCCAATCAAGATAATATAGTATTTCATGGAGGAACCCACCAAAAATTTTTCTTGTATAACCCACGAAAATGTATGTGTGATCATTTTTTAAAATTTCCACCCCATCAAATTTCCAAATTTCATAATAAATTTCAGAGTCAATTGTGTCAACCGCCTTGTCCCAAAATGGAGTATGGAAAGATGGAATTATCGACTTGGACATTATAGGTACGGGAACTAATACCAACTCAAGGAAGATGCTCAAATCAAATAAGGGCTCAGGAGTCGGGCTAGGTTCAAGAATTGAGTCCAAGTCAAGAAATTGAAACTCAAGTCCACAATCTTCTTCCCACAATGGAATGTGACCTAATATGGGTGATATCTCTTTACTTCCAATATTAAGGAATTCTAGCTCATCACCATACAATTCTTCAAAACTAAGGTCAACATCTTCCGTCAGAATTGTACAATCAGTTTCAGAAGTAAAGAGATTGTGAGAATCTAGGTCAAGTTCAATATGATCTTCTAAAATGGATTCAATTTCATGATGAATTGGAATAGGATCCAATGTTGACTCGGGAAAAGTGAAATCAGGTGGAGACACTGGAGTCATTATTGAATCAGGAAATAAAACTGAATCATCAAGTTGGGGATCATGATCATATTCATGTTCAAGTTCTAATTCATGAAAGGAAAAACTTGCCAAGTTATCAGATTTTGAAATTTCGGCAAGTTCACATGATGGTACTGAATTAGAATCTTGTTGTCCAAAGCAACTTGGTTCGTCGGCTCTAATCGAGTGGTCAATGAAAGCAGAAATGGCCGAACGGTGAGAACGTAAAGATTCAACCATCAAATCTAGGTCATGATCATGGGCTAATCTAGCCTGAGTCATGGCGGCAAGCATCCCTTCATAGTCGATAGGTGCATCATGTTCTGATTGGACTTGAAAATAGGACGGGTAATCGTGATGAAGTTGTGAGTCGGTGGACTCACGCATCATCATGTCTAAGATTGATGGTGATTTTTGCTTAGACTCATTCATACTCATCATTTCCAAGATAGATGGATTTCTATTCTGAATGGGTGGATCTGAATATGAATCTTGGGAAGAATGTGGACTAGATGGATATGGAGGACAATTTGGTCGAGAATTAGACTCGGGGGACTCGAAACCCCATGAACTCTGTGACGAGTTGAAATTATTATTGAAATTATAGTCATAAGATGGGGGGTGTGGGTTATATTCATTCGGATAAGACCATTCCGGCACACTAGATTGGTCAAAGTTAGGGTATGCCGGGTTGGTAATATCCGAATAATAGTTAGGGTGTAATATGGATTAAAATTGGAATTATTCTTATATGCCATATCACACCAACACAAATACAACAAACAAATAAACAAACAAAAAAGAAAAATTCTAACCTAAGTTAGGGTAGACCTATGACCTAGACGACTCCTAACTGGTTAGACCGTCCACAGGAGGTTGGGTGCAGACTTTGACCACAAGTTAATCAGCCAGGTCAGGGCAAGAGTGGTGGGAGGTTTTCCGTCAAAGACGTTCCTTAATTAAATAACCACCAATCTTCGGGCTTTCGGCCCTCAATCCCTTTCCTAGACACTGATTTGACAAGAGTCAACTTCCAGCACTGTTCCCCCTTAGGATAATCTCCTATTGAGTCCGAGATGTCCCTAGGGCCAATGTCTACTAATTTTTAAGTTAGGCTTGGGTTAGTGAGTGCTTGGGATATGATTTTTGGGCTAAGGAAGGGTGATGAAATCCCCACCTTATCTTGTTAATGGGTTATGCCCTTAAGATGAATTAGTGCAAGTGTACAAGATAAGTAGATAAGATTCACTCAAAGCAGAAAATCAACCAAGAGATGAGTCCTATTCTACATGCAATGCGTACGTACCTTGCTTCTCCAGCACTCTTCAACAGTAAATAAAAATAATTGAAAAGACACGTGCCTAATATGCAAACGTCTAATCAAATTTTATTTTTAACAACCAATAATTTACTGTTGAATTATTAGCAATTTACAGGTATATCACAGAACAAATCAGAACAGAGCAGAAAGCAGAATTTTTAACTTGAAGCACCCTGCAAAAAATTGGATCAGTAATTCACCACTGTTGCCGCGTTTCCGCGGCTCTGGCCGCGGATCCGCGGCAAAACAGTGGGTTCTGGTGCTCTGCCTTCGAGGGCAGAGGCACAGAATAGCAATATGTCCACTGCTGCTGCTATGTTTCTGTTTCCTGTTCTCCAAACCTGCAAACAGAAAAGAATAAAGAATTAGTTAAAAATTAAAATTTTGTTTTAGAGATAAACTTACCGTCCCTCCCCGGCAACGGCGCCAATTTGTTGACTGATTTTTCCTGCACACAAAAATTAGAATATTAGATTAAGAATAGATCGTGCGAGGAATCAGTTCTAATCCGCGGTAGCAGGGCTATGCGGGTCGTGATCCTCAAGGAGGGACTGCGATAGAAGCGTTAAGCAAGTTTCTCTAAAAATTTATCTTTTTTAGTTAATTTGTTAGTCACGATGGTATTTACAAAGAAAAGTGGTATTTACAATGAGCTGTGGGAAAGAATATTGGAGAGATGTGGATTTGATCTACAAAAAAGAAAAGAAAGAAAAGAATAGAAAACTAACCTTGGTTGGAGAAAATATGCGAAACCTAACACTTTCTACCTTATTTCGGAGGCGTTGAACGTATAAACCTTGGGATCGAACTCAGTCCGTTGTCGCATTAGGTCATCAAGCCTTGGGCAAGCATGAGTTGATACGCCTCGAGGAGGAGAACATCGCCATGGAATATCGTTGGAACCTACTAATCTTCGGTATACTTGTGGTTCGGTAAACGCTCGCGTGCTCGTCAAAGATCAACAAAAAGAAACACAGTAGAAAAGAAAGAGAAAACAAAGAAAAGCAACGACATAAGAACAAAATAAAAATTATCTTTTTATTGATTACAATGGAAGAGAAGAGAATCATCTGTCGGTGTCACCCTCAACAAAGCCATCTCCCTCACTTACATAAAAATTACAAAAAGAAAAGAAAACCTAGAAAAAACCCTAAAAATCTGAACTTTGGCCCTTTGCTGGACGCTGCACCCTCTTTACGTTGCAATGCAGGTGATATTTATAGGTGCAGAAGGCTACAGAGTCCCGGACGAAACTGCCCACGAAAATTGGTATTTGATCTTATCAATATTGCCGCGGATTCCTGGGATTTGCCGCGGATCCGCGGCACTTTGGCGACGTCTGGCCACACGCTTTGGCGCGTGGCCTCTCCTGGTCCGTCCCTGTGGGCTTCTGCTTCTGGAAGTTTGATCCTGGCCTTTTAATCTGGATTTTCGAGATAACTTGGTAATCAAGTTACTCTTAATCCAGATTTCTTCAAATCTTCTTCCCACGAATTTTCTTCTTATCTTGGCCTTTTATCCTCATCCTGCATGTGTTTAGGGTTGGATAGAAGTCTATCCTTCCCTAATCTCTGATATTTGCAACTTTTAGCCCTTGTATTTGCATTTTGACTCTTTGTATTTGCGCTTTTTCACCTGGGCTTCAAACATGGGCTTGGATCTGGGCTTTTGGGCTCTTTAGGCTTTATTTATTGCTAAAATAACAATTCGAGGCTTGCACACAATAAATTACAAATTATTAATAAATGTGCAAAATTAAATGAATAAATATGAAAATGTGATGGTAAATATGATGATAAAAATGCACTTTTGACTACCAATCATTTTCACCAGTTTTTCCTGAACTATTTAGAGGTTTTCCTCCACTTGATTTAGAGCAAATATTTCCAATCAAAAGGAGAGATTTATCAAGAGTGTTTAAAAGAGATTCTTTGAGTTTTCCTCCACCACTCTCATCCTTGTTTTTCTCACACCACACTTGAGCTATCCATTGATTATTCATCCTATAGGTGTGTTGTAGTGAGAGCCTTTAGGTGATCAAAGTGTTGTAATCACCAAAGATCTTTTCTTTGTTCTTTGAGGAGACGGGCAAGTGTGCTCGTGATTGTTTGGGTCCTAGTGAGGACTTTGTGTTTTCGGGTTCGGGTGCGAACTCGTGTTGAGGTGCGGCCTCGGCGAGCCAGTGGGCTTGCGGTGTGTACGGGACTAGAGAGTCCGAGGGTTTGTAGGTGTTGCGGCACCGAGGAGAGATCCATTGGGATCTTGCATAGTAAAAAACCTTCGTGTGTCGAAGGCGGGGATGTAGAGCAAGTGTGCTCGAACCTCGAAACAAATCCCTTGTGTTTGTGATTGCTCTCTTTCTCTCTATCCCTTGTTTATATCTTGCATTCAATTATTGTCTTTACATATACATGCTTGATATATTATTTGCTCATTGATATTCTTGCTTGGGATTGTTTGCTAACACTAGTTTTCAACCAAGAGAGCCAACGCGGCACCTCAACCCATTCAAGGGAATCTAGAGGAGTTTGTCCAGAGCCCTTCACGGGGAATTCAGCAACACTCTTGTTTATACGTGGTGTTTAGTGTAAAAGTTTTAATTAGGTCATATTTGTTTTTAGCTTCCGCATTATTTGCATCATTCATCATTAAGTGACCATTAGATTAGCCTTCACCTATTCACCCCCCCTCTAGGTGAACCTTCAATTGGTATCAGAGCTTGGTACTTTGATTTGGGTCTAACAACCTAGAGTTAAAGATCCTCATTTTAAACTAATCACAATTTTTGTACACACACCATGGACTTCATGTCACCACCCATGTTTGACATTGTTAACATCCATATATGGAAGGTGAAGATGTCCTTGTACCTCAAAGCCTTAGGTTTTCATGTTTATCTTGCCACTACTAATAATGCATATTGTTTAGATGGTAAGAATATTGAGGCTAATGCAAAAGCCCTTAATGCTTTAAAGTCTACCCTAGATGATGTTTATTTATCTAGTATTTCTAACTTTGATTCGGCTTTTGTAGTTTGGAATACCCTCATCTCCCTCGGTGAAAAAGATCAATACTATGCGGGGAGCGATTCGAACGTTGGAAGCGACACCTCCAACGTATGCTATATGGTCCAAGGGGATAACCCCCTTGAGGTAAACTCCGAATCCGATGATGAGGACATGTCATATGATGAGCTCACTTCATTTGTCAAACAATTCTTGAAAAATATGACATGCTTAAGAAAGAAAATAAAAATTTGAAAAAGAACATTGCTTGCATGCATAAAGAACATGACTTATTTAGAAGTAACATTGCATGCTTAGAAATAGAAAATAACAATTTGAAAAAGAATTTTGATTGCATGCTAAAAGAAAACGATTCTTTTAAAACTAAGATTGCATGCTTAGAAAAAGAAAATAAAGATTTGAAAAATGAGAATGTTTCCTTGCTTGAAAAATTGAATGATTTATGTGAAGGAAACACTATTTTGAAAAATAAAGTTGATTTGATGGGAAAACAAAAAGAAGTTGTTTTTCAAGAAATCAAGTCTTTGAAAAGAAAAATTTGTGAAAAAGAAAAGGATTTTGTTTCACAAAAGAAAAAGAAAAATGATTCTTTATCTCATCATGCTTTTCATGCCACCACTAATGAGATTAAAGATTTGAAAATAAGATGGATGGTTTGAGTTCAACTTTGAACTCTTATGCTTTTAATCATTCTAGGTTGGAGTCAATGTTTTCAAAGAAACAAACTCCACACATTCATGCACATCATAACCATGCATTTGCTTATGTTGCACAACATGATCACACTCCTACACATAAGCATACTAAGGTGTACGTATGTATACATTGTGGCCGCAAAGGCCATTTAGCAAAATATTGTTATGATAGATTAGATCATTTTAATTTTGCTAAGAATAAGAATTTTTGGGTCCCTCAACACAAAGCTAACCCCCGTGGACCCAACAAGAAAATATGGGTACCAAAACCCCCACCATTTGCTTTTGATGTAGGTGAGGGCTCTCACAAGACGTGAGAGGATTGGTGCCTTGGTAGTGAATGCACTTGGACATGATGGACATACTTTTGGGATGCATCACTATCAAGGAGCTTTGGTGGGACAACCACCATATTTGGAGCTTTGGAGTTGGTAACACTCTCTAAACTCCTATTTTTATATACATGCTTTTAATTTCATATATCATATAGCATGTTCATATTTTTGTGTGCTTCATGTGGTATTTACATGCTTAGATGTAGAATGTGTCAAACTTGCATTTATACATATATGAATTGTGAACTACAATTGACTCATATATATAATGCTCATTTGTATCCACTATTTGCATATGTATAGACTAGTTTTGATGATTCTCATTTATACATGCGTTGCCAATTTTTATGCTTTACTTCATGTATATGTATTATTAATTCAAATCTAATAAATATACATGTATATCCATTTTGAGTCTCTTGCCTTCATGCAAATACTATTAATAGACTCGTTTTATGTTTGGGATATGTATGTGTATTGTTAGGATTGGATAAATCATACATATGCCTAGAAGTGTATTATTTTTAAGAAAAATAAATTTTCATGTTTTATAAAATGTTATTCATCTTATTGACCTTCAATGACTATTTTCATGAAAATGTTAAACACATGATTTTTGAACACTCACACTTTATTTATTTTGTCATGATTTTGATTCATGAACACTTTATGAGCTTAATCGATCTTGAGTGTAAAACTTTGTGTATTTAGTCTTGATTCATGAAAATATATGATTTGATGATTTTGAAGGATTTTTAACTAGTTTTTCAAAATTATCTTTAACTAGTTAATTGTTCTTCATTTGGTAGAGTTTTTCAAACAAAGCTTATTTTTCAAATCTATTTTTGAAAACCCCTACCATCTATGGGAGGATGGATGGGCGATTATGCTTGTATGCTTCATTGAAAATCTTTTACCTTGTGCATATGAAGGGTGGTAGGTTATGAGATATACACTTGATCTTATTGTTATGTCAATTGGTATCATTGGACTCTTTCAATTGGTATCTAAATTGATAATTTTTGTATATACTCATATTTTGTTTTTCTTATATATGTATGTATCAATTTCAATGGTATACTCATTTCATACATATATATGATTTTCATGTGCTTAACTTACAATTGGTTCACATTTTTAAAAGCACAAAGTTTATGATGAAAAATAAAAAATTTTGATCATTATGTTTACCATTGATATCAAAATGCTTCAACTTCATATTTGTTAAATTTCAATTTGTATCAATATGTTTTACAATAATGATTATTTTCGATTTGGTATCTTAAAATTTGATTGTTTTACAAGAGCTCTGATACCTTTTAAAGAAAAAGAAATTAAAAATGTTTTGGTATGTATTTCCTATATGCAAGGAGAGCTTAACATCTCTTCTACATATAGATTCATGTTGAGTATATTATAAATTGAGGAGCTTGACAACTCTTCTTTATATGATATACGTGTGTAGGGGGAGCTTCACATCTCCTTTTATGCATTACATAATATGCGTTATGTGAATTAGGGCTTGTCACCCCTCTTTCATGTAATGTATATGTGTAGGGAAGCTAACTTAGCGTCTTGCTCTTCATGAATGTATATCGCATATAAATCTTTATTGATTGATTTGTATTACCCCTTCTTGATCTCTTGTTTTTGACAAAAAGGGGGAGAAAAATTTGTTTGATTTGTTTTTACTTTGACCCCTTTGTTGATGATTGACAAAAAGGGGGAGAAGTATTTGAGTTTATATGCATGTTTTTCATTGCTTAAGGGGGAGAAGTAGTTGTCTTCCTTGTTATTTATGCATATAAGTTTTGTTTTGCAAATAGGAGAAAAAGATTTACTTTGTTTCATCTCCATCATTTGCATACATGTTTATGAGCTTCATTGCATATATTTATTATTTTGTGTTATGCATGAGTTAAGGGGGAGCTTCTTTGAAGCTTTACATTAATCCATGCATATATAACCTCATGAGTTTTGTCATCATCAAAAAGGGGGAGATTGTTGGCCCAAAGGCCTATCACCCTAGTTTTGATGATGATCAACTCATGAAGTTATGTTTACTAATGATCTTGTGTTTAATTAGTGACAGATTCATTATCAAGATCTTAGTAGGTGCATAGCTCAACAAAGGATAAAATGTCAAAATTTGGAGCTAGCACGGTGTGATCCAAGGAGTTTTTGGATCAAGCTTGGGCCAAGTCAAGAAGATGAGAAGCCTTCAAGGGAAGACTTCAAGAAGATGAAGACTTGTGTCTAGGTATAAGATTTTGTTTTTATTTAGATAAAATGTAAAGGATAGAATAGTGATGGATTGCTCAAGTATACCATGCACACACACTCTTGATTAAATTGTCTTTTCATAAAAGAATTTTCAGATTTAGAAAAGACTTTCATTTTGGAAAAACATAGTTTTGGTTTTTGGTATTCAAAGTTATATGTTTCAACAAAACCTTATTTAGAGCTTAATGACAAAAACATAGATATTTCATCTTGATTGTGTAGTGGATCATATCCATACACACTATGCCTTAAAAGTATATCTTGTTTTGTATTTGATGAAGATTTGGAAAAACATGTTTTGGAAAAATATTGTTTTGGAAAATACAGTTTTTATCATGAGCCAATATTTCCAAGTTACAAAAATAGTCCAATCTTTTATAACATGCCTTGATTTTGTGCAAGCATGTTTGTATATCAAAGTATATTGGTTAAACTATTTTTGTAGATTTTTAAGTATTTTATGGGATTTTTATATGTGCCAAAAGACCAAGTTTTAAATCCCAGAAAACTGTTTCAGGCTTTATATAAGTTGACTAGCATCCTTTAATAGTCGACTAATATGAAGTCGGCCGACCGGACCGGTCGACCGACGTGCACAAACGTGCACGCCTTTGTGTACTGGAGGACGGCCGACCGTGCCGGTCGACCGCTACAGAGAGCAGTGCTCTCTGGAAAGTTCGGCCGACCGCACGGGTTGACCGATAGAGAGTTGGACTCTCAGCTCCAGTTGGTCGGTTGATTGAGGCTAAACCTGCACACAAAATACGAGATTATAGAACTTAAGAAAGAAGATGTGCAAGTGCTCAATTCTTCCGCTATAGCAAGTGGCTATGCGGGTCGTGATCCACAAGGAGGGTTTGCGATGGAAGCTTTACAGTTCTTTATTGAAATCGTTAAGAAAATAAGCGAAAGTTCTTCTCTGTTTTATGTTATGAAAAAGAAGAAGAAAGTTAATGGTTAAAGTTAAGAAGAAAGCGAGAGATGAAGAAGATGGAAAATCAGAAAACGATGAAAAGCGACTATGTACAATGAAGTGGAGAAGAAAGAGTTTGAGGAGGTGTTGATCTATACATAAGAAGTAAAAGAAAAGAGAGAGAGAAAAGTAAGGAAATACTTACCTAGGTTGAGTGTTGACTTACTTGGAAACCTTTTTGCAAGTTCTACCTTTTTACTTCGGAGGCGTTCAACGCATAGATCATAAACTCGAGCTCGATCCCCGTGCACATTATATTGTCAAGCATAAGAAGAACGAAGTGATGTGGAGCTTGGAAGAGGAGAACGTCTTCATGAACTATCGCTGGCTCTCACGTAGCTTAGTTATACTTGCTTTGAAATTCACTTGTACACTCAATAACAACAACCAAGGTAAAGTAGAAGAGGAAGACGAAACAAAAGAAAATACAAACATAAAAAGAACTTTTACCTTTATTATTTGCAGAGACAATGGAAGAAAGGAGGAGGGTACATCGTCGGTGTCACTCTCAACTTCAGCCTCTCTCTCTTACTTACATGAATCTTCTTCTACCCTAAGTTACATACAAATTACATAACAAGAAAAGAAAAACCTAAACTACAAAGAATTAAAACTAGGCTAAATCCTAATCTGCATTGACGTCCCTTTTTCAGCGCAGATAATGGCCTTTTATAGGCATAACCCCAACAACCAGAATCCCAGGGAGGTCGGGGGAGCAAACGCTCCCCCTAACTCCCCAACAAAACCGCGGAAACGCGGCCCAAGCCGCGTTTTCGCGGCAAGGGTGTGGCCAGGTGGCCACACCCTGTTGGTGGGTCTCTCCGGGGTTTCTTCTGGCTTTATCCTTTGTTGGTTTTGTCGTTTGAGCTTCGGATTTTGACGAAATGGCCTTGGATTCTTGGCTTTAACCGATCGATTTTGAGAGGATTCTTCTCAACCGGTTTCAACCTCTTGATTTTGCCCTGATTTTATGTGTATGAATTAACTCTGATTTAATTCAGAATTCTGGTGGGCTTTTGGGCTTATTTCTCTTCATCTCCTTAAGGATTGGGCCTGCAAATAAATTAAACAAATAATTAGGACAATGCAGGCTTTTATTCTAAAATAAGTATGGAAATGTGACATTAAATATGCAACATTAGCAACCAATCACACCCCCATACCTATCTTTTGCTCGACCTCGAGCAAAACAACTAAATTATACTAAGGATTATTAGACCACTTTCGCAGGTCACGCGATTGCACTGAGCATGTGCAACAAGCCGTTAAACCTCTAGGTTTCCCCTAGAGGACGAGTGTTGTCTCGTGAGGGTTTTCAGCAGATTACACCCACAAAATCCATAAAGAAAGGGAAATAAAGAGTTAGTATTTTCGAAAAGCATTTTGAAAGAGAAAAATATTTGAAATATGATTGTAAGATCTAAGCAATCTATAAGTTATAGGAAAGCCGAATTTTTCATTCCTAAACTTAGTCTCTATTCAAAAATTTGTTATCAATCAAAGTAAGGAGTCAAATTGTACTTCTCATCTAGTATATTACTTTACCCTAAGTCATATGCACCTTGTGACTGTGAAAATTTTGACTTAGGGTTCATTAACTCTAACTCTTATGCCTTATTTATTTTTTTATATATATACTCTTTTTTTTGTGGTATTATTCCTTAGTTTTATTAGGCTTTCTAATCTGCCCATGTAACGAGCCTTTAATCGATGACTCCCAAACCAGACGGTCTTAGGGCACCAGGTGAGAAGACACCCCTAGGACTTAAGGACTCGAGCAAACAAGGCCACAAAACTAAGGATTTTATTATATGAACCTCTTTTAGGCGTGAATACTTATGCTTTATTAGGCACAAATACCCAGCTTAATAAGAGGATTTTTCTTTTCAAACTTATCTAATCATCTTTCGCATAAATACCAAAGCTTGCTTAGGCCAAAGCACCTAGCTAGTCAATAATTAGACTTTTTTTTTTCAAACTCATCTAATTATCTTTTGCATAAATACTAAGGCTTTCTTAGGCCAAAGTACCTAGCTAATCAATAATTAGATTTGTTTATATATATATATATTTTTTATAAGGCATAAGAATTTTTGTTTTTGAACCCTAAGTGTGTAAGTGTATGAAGTGTGCATATTTCATCAAGGTAAAGATCAAGACCAAATTACTTTGACAAATTATCTTACTAACTCTAAAATCAAACAAATAATCTTATTTTGACCAAGTATAAGAAATCCTAATTTGGATTTTCCTATTCCTTAAAATTAACTTAATTTCTTACAAAAATAAGTCAAAATATTGTTTCTATTTTTCAAAAAGTTTTAAAAGTAAAGAAAAATGTTAATTCTTTTTAAAGAAAAAGAAAAGTTATGTTAGACCCTCCCCCACACCTATCTCATGCATTGTCCTCAATGTATGAATTAATGCATAGATGCATGAAAAAGAAGAAAGGGAAGGAAAGTGTTACCTTATGGTGGTGGTTCCGGTGGTGGTCTGATTGGTCCACGAAACATGGCCCAATCAACTTTTCTTGGGTCTCGGAGGAACCCACCAGAAATTACATTAATATAACCCATGAAAAAGATGTGTCCATTAAGGATTTTTATTAAGTATGTGACCCCATCTAATTTCCATATTCCATAACTAATTTCGGAGTCAAATTTGTCAACCACCTCGTCCCAGAATGGAGTATGAAATGATAGAACAGTTGACTTGGACTCAGGAAGGACAGGAACTAATACCGACTCAGGAAGGTGACTTAAATCAAGTAAAGGTTCAGGAGTCGAAATAGGTTCAGAAACTGGGTCCAAGTCAAGAAGTTGAGACTCCAGTCCACATGTATTTTCCAACAATGGAATGTGACCTAATATGGGTGATTCCAGTTCAGGAATGATAGATGGAGGAATCAAAACTGACTCTAGAATATTACTCAAGTTTGGTAACAAAACGGGAGTCAAATTGATTCAGAAAGTTGAACTGGATCACATATGTGAGAATCTAGGTCACATATCTCATTGAGTTCAATATCAAAAAATTGAGAACTTGTCAATTTATCAATAGGATCTTCGAAAGTGTAAAGTTGGTCAAGTTCAACATGATCCTCAAAGATAGGTGATTCAATTTCTTTATGATTGGTACAGGATCCAATGTTGACTCCGGGAAAAGATTGAAGTCAGGTGAAGATACCGGAGTCATAATCGAATCAGGAAATAGAATTGAATCACTAAGTTGGGGTTCAGGATCATAATCATTTTCAAGTTCTATTTCAGGAAAAGGAAAACTAGCCAAAATATCAATATCTTTTTCAAAATTTGGAGTTTGGGCAAGTTCAAATGGTTGTTCTGAAATAGAATTTTGATTTCCAAAACAACATGACTCTTCGGCTCTAACAGAATGGTAAGTGACATCAGGATGGTGGAAATATAGAGATTCGACCATCATATCTATGTCACGATTTCTAGCATTTTGAGCATGAGTCATGGCTTCTAGCATCTTTTCATAGTTGATGGGTTTATTGTCTTGTTGAAAAGATGAAGAGTTATTTTGGAAGTGGTATTGAAATTGTGAGTCCATCAGATTTTGTGATTGTTGTTTGGACTCACGCATACTCCGTTCCAAAATTGATGGTTTTCTATTTTGGACTGGTGGAACTGAGTATGACTCTTGAAAATAGTGTGGACTAGGTGGAGAAGGAGGACACTGTGGTTGAAAATTGGACTCGGGGTAGGTGAATCCCCACTGACTCTGTGAAGAGTTGAAATCGTTATGGAAATTATAGTCATACGATGGGGGACATGGGTTATATGGATTCGGATAAGACCAATCCGGCACACTAGGTTGGTTAAAGTCATGATATGCCGGGTTGGTAATATCCGAAAAAGAGTTTGATGTATAATATGGATTATTATTATAGTTGGAAAAATTCTTATTATAAGCCATATCACACAATGGAATACAAACAAAAAGAAAGAAAAACACAGAAATAAACAAACAAGAAGGAAAAAATTCTAACCTAAGTTAGGGTAGACCTAGACCTAGACGACTCCTAACTGGTTAGACTGTCCACAGGAGGTTTAATGTAGACTTTGACCACAAGCTAATCAGCCAGGTCAGGGCAAGGTTGTGGGAGGTTTTCCGTCAAAAGACGTTCCTTAATTAAATAACCACCAACCTTCGGGCTTTCGGCCCTTAATCCCTTTCCTAGACACTGATTTTGCAGGAGTCAGATTCTAACATTTTTCCCCCTTAGGATAATCTCCTAATTGAGTCCGAGATGTCCCTAGGGCCAACGTCTACTCAATTTTTGTTAGGCTTGGGTTAGTGAGTGCTTGGAATCTGATTTTTGGGCTAAAGAAGGTGATTAAATCCCCACCTTATCTTGTTATGGGTTAGTGCCCTTAAAATAATTTTGTGCAAGTGTACAAGATATGTAAGATTCACTCAAAGCGATATAAACAACCAAGAAGTGAGTCTATGCTAAATGCAATGCATACGTATCTTGCTCCAGCACTCTTCAACAGTAAAAAATAAAGGAATTAAAAAGACACGTGCCTAAAATGCAAATGTCTAATCAATTTTTTATCTTTTCAACAAATATTTTACTGTTGATTATTAGCAGGCTTATGTTATGGCATATAAAAAATTAAAGTTGCAGCAAACTAGAATTTTTTTTAAACTAAGCAGCCCTGCAAAAAGCTGTTAGTAGTCAACTCTTCCTTGCCGCGGATCCGCGACTTTTGCCGTGGAAACGCGGCAATTCAGAGGGCCCTTGGTCTCTGCTTTCTAGAGCAGAGGCCCAAGGCCACTTGTATGTCACTGCAATATTAATTTCCTGCTTTTATTGCCCTGTAACCTGCAACAGAGAAGAAAATTCGTTTAGTTCTAAAAAAAAAATTCAAAAAAAAATTCAGATTTCAATAGAAAACATGTTACCCTCCCCGGCAACGGCGCCAAAATTTGATTGAGGCTAAACCTGCACACAAAATACGAGATTATAGAACTTAAGAAAGAAGATGTGCAAGTGCTCAATTCTTCCGCTATAGCAAGTGGCTATGCGGGTCGTGATCCACAAGGAGGGTTTACGATGGAAGCTTTACAGTTCTTTATTGAAATCGTTAAGAAAATAAGCGAAAGTTCTTCTCTGTTTTATGTTATGAAAAAGAAGAAGAAAGTTAATGGTTAAAGTTAAGAAGAAAGCGAGAGATGAAGAAGATGGAAAATCAGAAAACGATGAAAAGCGACTATGTACAATGAAGTGGAGAAGAAAGAGTTTGAGGAGGTGTTGATCTATACATAAGAAGTAAAAGAAAAGAGAGAGAGAAAAGTAAGGAAATACTTACCTAGGTTGAGTGTTGACTTACTTGGAAACCTTTTTGCAAGTTCTACCTTTTTGCTTCAGAGGCGTTCAACGCATAGATCATAAACTCGAGCTCGGTCCCTGTGCACATTATATCGTCAAGCATAAGAAGAACGAAGTGATGCGGAGCTTGGAAGAGGAGAACGTCTTCATGAACTATCGCTGGCTCTCACGTAGCTTAGTTATACTTGCTTTGGAATTCACTTGTACACTCAACAACAACAACCAAGGTAAAGTAGAAGAGGAAGACGAAACAAAAGAAAATACAAACATAAAAAGAACTTTTACCTTTATTATTTGCAGAGACAATGGAAGAAAGGAGGAGGGTACATCGTCGGTGTCACTCTCAACTTCAGCCTCTCTCTCTTACTTACATGAATCTTCTTCTACCCTAAGTTACATACAAATTACATAACAAGAAAAGAAAAACCTAAACTACAAAGAATTAAAACTAGGCTAAATCCTAATCTGCATTGACGTCCCTTTTTTAGCGCAGATAATGGCCTTTTATAGGCATAACCCCAACAACCAGAATCCCGGGGAAGTCGGGGGAGCAAACGCTCCCCCTAACTCCCCAACAAAGCTGCGGAAACGCGGCCCAAGCCGCGTTTTCACGGCAAGGGTGTGGCCAGGTGGCCACACTCTGTTGGTGGGTCTCTCCGGGGGTTTCTTCTGGCTTTATCCTTTGTTGGTTTTGTCGTTTGAGCTCCGGATTTTGACGAAATGGCCTTGGATTCTTGGCTTTAACCGATCGATTTTGAGAGGATTCTTCTCAACCGGTTTTAACCTCTTGATTTTGTCCTGATTTTATGTGTACGAATTAACTCTGATTTAATTCAGAATTCTGGTGGGCTTTTGGGCTCATTTCTCTTCATCTCCTTAAGGATTGGGCTGCAAATAAATTAAACAAATAATTAGGACAATGCAGGCTTTTATTCTAAAAAAAGTATGGAAATGTGACATTAAATATGCAACATTAGCAACCAATCATCGGTCGACCCGGGCGGTCGACCATGGCTCCAACGGTCAGAAATCCGACCATTGGCGGTCGACCGCACCGGTCGACCGGCAGTTCTGACAGACCCCAACGGCTAGTTTTCTGGCAGCCTATAAATTGGGGGTTTTGTCATTCTTTTGTAAGAAGATTTCCAAGTGGGGTTTCACCAGTTTTTCCTGAACTATTTAGAGGTTTTCCTCCACTTGATTTAGAGCAAATATTTCCAATCAAAAGGAGAGATTTATCAAGAGTGTTTAAAAGAGATTCTTTGAGTTTTCCTCCACCACTCTCATCCTTGTTTTTCTCACACTATACTTGAGCTATCCATTGATTATTCATCCTATAGGTGTGTTGTAGTGAGAGCCTTTAGGTGATCAAAGTGTTGTAATCACCAAAGATCTTTTCTTTGTTCTTTGAGGAGACGGGCAAGTGTGCTCGTGATTGTTTGGGTCCTAGTGAGGACTTTGTGTTTTCGGGTTCGGGTGCGAACTCGTGTTTGAGGTGCGGCCTCGGCGAGCCGGTGGGCTTGCGGTGTGTACGGGACTAGAGAGTCCGAGGGTTTGTAGGTGTTGCGGCACCGAGGAGAGATCCATTGGGATCTTGCATAGTGGAAATCCTTCGTGTGTCGAAGGCAGGGATGTAGAGCTAGTGTGCTCGAACCTCGAAACAAATCCCTTGTGTTTGCGATTGCTCTCTTTCTCTCTATCCCTTGTTTATATCTTGCATTCAATTATTGTCTTTTCATACACATGCTTGATATATTGTTTGCTCATTGATATTCTTGCTTGGGATTGTTTGCTAACACTAGTTTTCAACCAAGAGAGCCAACGCTGCACCTCAACCCATTCAAGGGGAATCTAGAGGAGTTTGTCCAGAGCCCTTCACGGGGAATTCAGTAACACTCTTGTTTATACGTGGTGTTTAGTGTAAAAGTTTTAATTAGGTCATATTTGTTTTTAGCTCCCGCATTATTTGCATCATTCATCATTAAGTGACCATTAGATTAGCCTTCACCTATTCACCCCCTTCTAGGTGAACCTTCATGGTGGTGGTGTGCTCGGGTGATTGCCGCGGAGAGCGGAGGATGGCCGGGGAGGGAGAGGCGCACGAGGTGAGGAGGCAGCTCATGACGAGAAGGTGGACGGCGACTACGCAAAGAGAAGGAGGAGGGGCCTCGGTGGTGCGCCGCTTGCTCCGGCGGGATGGTAGACACGGCGGGGGTGTACATGGGAGGCGGCGTCTTCGGAGTTCACCGGTAGAGGATGGATGGTCCCATGGGGTGTGTGGTGGATGAAAGCGGCCATGGCGAGTTGTTGGGAGGCTCGAGGTGTGATGCGGTGGAGATAGGCAACATGGAGAGGAAGGTGAAGATGGGGACGTCGGCAGGTTGTAGTAGGGGAAGGAAATAATTATGAAAGGGATTAGGGTTTGTGTCAGGTTTAGAGTTAGGATTATAAATGGAAGATTAAATTGGGTTAATGGGTCTGGGTTTAGAGTATATGGGTCACGGGCTAAAAGATAATGGGTACAAGAGTTTAGGAATAAGATTGAGAAGGGAAGGAGGAATATAAAATAACAACACCAAATAATAATACCAATAATAATAGTATTTAAAAAGTAATTATCCATAACTATAATAACTCTAAAAACAATAAAAATATAATAATAATAATAATTAATTAACAACAACAAAACTTAGGATACATGATATAATAATAGATAATAATAATTAATCTCAACTAATAATAATTACTACCAAATATAATACTATTAATTAACAATAACAATAGCCAAAATAATATCTCTAATAATATTAATAAGAAATAATAATAATCTTAATGTAATAATAATAGCAATTAATAATATGGATAATAATAGAAATAATAGTAATAAGTAACTAAAAACATTGATAAGAAATAATTGTAATAATATAAAGCAAAATTATCATTTACTATCTCAAAAATATTTGCATATTTAATAATAATAATAATCACAAGAAGAAAAGCAATAAATTAAGTTGATTAAATAAATAAAATAAAAATAATTCGTAAATCAAAATAAATACCTAAAAAAATAAAATACTATATTACTAATTAGGAATATTACAAAAATCTTGTACAAAGCTGGCAAAGAGAACCCCTTTTTATAGGGTTCAGAAAAAGAGCCGTTGGGCTCAATTTTCTGGCCGAACAGACCTGTCAGCCGACCGGCCGATCGACGTGGCAACAATTATATTTCAGACCGTTGGGATTGCCGGTCGATCGCCCGATCGACCACACCCAGGTCTTGACCTGTCGGTCGATCGGTCGGTCGACCGAGGCAAGAACCAGAGAGCACTGCTCTCTGGCCAGTCAACCTCGGTCGACTGGGGCCAGTTCAGAAAGCAAACTCTCTGGATCGATCGATCGTCCGGTCGACCGGCCCTCAAGCCAGGGCTGTGTGCACATTCTGTACACATCAGTCAACCGCTTGGTAGGCCGACTTCTGTTTCGTCGACCGCTAGAAGTCCAGGTCAGGGTTTTTTAGGGATGAAAAATTGACTTGTAAAACCCATTAAATTTTATTTAAATCCTATAAATTCACAAAAATAAGTTCATTGAAATACTTTGAAGTACAATATATGTGATAAAAAGTCTATACATATTACAACCATGTTGAACTATTTTTGTGATATAGAAATTTAGCTTTAAAACCAAACCGTATTTTTCAAAATCAAACTTCAAAATGAAAAATGGTTTTTTCAAAACTTGTTCAAATACAAAAAATAAGATATTAAAACTCATTTGAAGCATAGTATGTGTAGCTTCCCGATCCCACAAATACGGAGACGTTAAGGCGACGTTAAGGCGCACAGTGAAAATACCCTCACGTCCGTACACTAAGCCTCAGTACATGTTATAGCATGATATACACAATAATTTCATCATTAATAAGTATAAGAATACCTACAAAAAGGGGTCAGTGATCATGGTAGATATAGAAATATAGATAAATAAGAAAATAAAGACTAAATAATAAAGATACCTATGAATGGTATCGATGACGAGTCTCCTATGTGAATCTAATGAAATATCTGGCATTACGATATCATATATATTCAACCTGGGCACGCAAACCCTGGGTCGTCAGAAAGCGACCTAGTGAGTGATAAATGAAGGAAGCAGTATATATACTATAATAGTACAATCACGATAATATATAATACATATCTGGGTAACAATGGTACCATATAAATATTCTAACTATTGGTATATTTATATTACACATTTGTTATCGGTATTACATCATCATCAATAGCTAGTATGTTATAACAATATTACCTATCAGTACCATAAAATCATCATTACCTAGCATGTTGTAACAATGTGCCTATCAGTATTATAACATCATCACTACTTAGCATGTTATAACAGTATTACCTCCATAATACTTGATTATAACTATAACAATATCAATTGGGAAGAGTTATATATCTGCATCAACTAACTTTATGTTATTATACCATCAACATGTTATTCGTATGTATATGAATAATAAGATACATTATATTTACTCACACACTACTGATATTAAGTGTTTAATTATCATGTATCAACTCTTAGTTGTTTAACATATTATGTTTACACTAATAATAATATAACCTGACAGTGTCAGTGGGAAACAGGAATAATCTTGCTATAGTGTCATAAGTGTACAAGAATAGTGTGTGCACGAAGAATATATGAAATAGAAAATACATGGAATGCAGAGTATATGTGTGCATGAATAGTATCCCACAACAGGAAGTGTAACATGTATCAGGAAGTGTAACCAAGTATACAAGTAACATGATAGTGAATAAATTATCAGGAATAGTAACAAGTACAGCTAAACAATATTATACATGTATAGAGAAAGTCATGTTATTTATACAATAATGACAATCAGTACCGCCTGGTATTTTAATCAATCTCTTCTAGCGTCTAATACCATTGGTAGTTCATGTAAGTACACCTAGAGGGGGGTGAATAGGTGTACGGCTAATTTAATGAATAATAATGTGAAATTTAAAACTAAATTGCAACACACTAAGTGTAACCAACGAGTGTAGCCGAATTCCCGGTGAAGGGCTCTGGACTAACTCCTCTTGATTCCTCTGAATAAGAGTTGAGGTGCTATGTGAAGCTCTCGTGGTTAAACACAAGTGAGGCACACACAAAAAGCCAAGCATATAATATATAAATGAGCAATATGAAATGATGCAAGGTACAATGTAAAGAGAGAAAGATTAAGAGTCAATGGATCAAACGCAAACACCGAGATTTGTTTCGAGGTTCGAGCACACAGCTCTACGTCCCAGCCTTCACACAGAAGGATTTCCACTAACTTGTCCACACAGGACTCCCACACAGGGAACCTCCACTGAGGATTTGGGGCAATACAAAATTGGGAGTACACAACTCCTCTCTCAACTGAATACAACCTCTCACTAGAGGCAATGCACAACCAACACAAAAACTACCTCACAAGAGGGGTAGGCACTTAGCTACTGCAAATCAATCACCTCACACTTGAGGGATGCCAACAACTCCACCTCTCACTAGAGGGAGCTAAACACAATCTCTACCTCTCACTAGAGGGAGCCAACCACAACTTCCACAATCACCTCTCAATAGAGGGATACCAAATCAATCTCTTCTCACTAGAGGAATATCACAATGAAGGAAGTTTACAACTTGGTGGTTTCCACAACCACAAACTAATTTTTCCACAAAGATAAAAATCCTATAGATAGGATAGCAAGATAACTCAAGTGTGGTAAACAAAGAGTTTGAAAATCAAAACTCAAAGAAAAACTCTAGGGAAAAACTCTCGATAGAATTGAAAATGAAGATCAAACCAATTCCCAAAGAATTTTCTTTTCTTTGAATTTTCCAACCCCTTTTAATACAAAATAAAGATCAATCTTTAAAGCACTAAACTCTTTTGAAACTTGTAATAAAACACTTGTAAATGTGAAAATTTTCTCTCTTAAAATTCTTACCAAAACAGCCAAGAGATGGGGTATATAAAGGCCCCATCAGAATCTGCCCGTTGGCAGCAGGAAAGGTCTGTTTTTGACCTTTCGGTCGACCGAACAACGGTGAAAAATTGACTGTTGAGCCTGCCGGTCGACCGCCCGATCGATCGCGCCCAGAACCAGAGAGCAATGGCTCTCTGCCGGTCGACTGCCCGTCGACCGGGCCAACTCGAGAGTGGGTTGACTTCAGTCGATCGACTGCTCGGTCGACCGGCCTAAGGGGCTGGCCTGCGTGCACGTCCTTGTTCACGTCGGTCGACCGGTCCGGTCGACTGACTCTGGGTCCGTCGACCGGCCCGTCGACCGCCAGAGCCTGGCAGAACTATTTATAGGATTTAAAACTTGGGTTTTTAATTATCAAATAAATCCCATAAAATCTCTAAAAATTCACAAAATAGTTTCAGTATAATACTTTGATATACAAACATGTTTGGTAAAATCAAGCCATGTTACAAACATTTTGAACTATTTTTGTAACTTAGAAATTTTTGCCGAAAACAAAATCCGTATTTTCCAAAACTTGGATTTTTGAATTGAAACATTGTTTTGTCCAAAACACTTGCAAATACAAAACATGATATTGAAACAACTTGAAGCATGTTGTATATGGATATAGTCCAATATACATGTAAATATATATATATCAATGTTTTTGACATTAAATCTGAAAATAAGTTTGTTAAAATACAAAACTCCCAACTCATGAAATAGACTATCAAACTAAGTTTGTTTAAATAGTTGAAGCATACATGTATATAGAACAATCTAATATACATTAAACCATGTAAACTTGTTTTGATTCTATCTATTCATGTAAACCAAGATCGGTTAAACCAAAAATCGAAAACCAAAACATGAAACTTAAACAAGTGTGTGTGTTGTGAACTTGAGCATATCACACTATCTAATCTTACAAATGGATCTAAACAATAAACTAAACAATGTACCGAAGTCTTCTTGTAGAGCGCCGTCTCCAAGTCGACTCGATCCAAACGTGATCCACCGAGCTTGACTCCAATTGAGTGCTAGATATGAACTTGACGCCCGGCTCTTGAATCACCATGTGAAAGCTCCAAAACACCTTGTTGAATCTAATCACCTACTAATATCTTGGTTAATTATCTGAAACTAAACATCCACAAGATTATTAGTAAACTATAACTACATGAGTTATCATGATCAAAACTAGAGTGGAAGGCCTCTGGGCCAACAATCTCCCCCTTTTTGATGATGACAAAACTCATAGAGTTATATATACATGGATTAAAGTTAGCTTCAAAGAAGCTCCCCCTTAACTCATGCATAACAATAAACAATAAATATATGTAATGAATACTAAACATGAATATGCATCTATATGCATAAAACAATGAAATGAACATGCTCTTGATACCAAACTTTTAAAATAAATTTTTTTCCCTTTTAAAATAAACATGTTCTTTAAATAATTATTGTAGATACCAATAAAAATTTCAATTTGAAAACTTTATCAATAAAAGCAATAAAAGCTCTGATACCAATCAATAAAAAACTCTTGATACCATTGAAAGATAATCAATAGAAGTTCTTGATAACAACAATAAAAATTTTAACAAAAGTTCTTGATACCAATAAACCAAAATAACAAAATATGTTCTCTTGATACCAATATCAACAAAACATCAAAACAAAAATAAACTCTCTTGATACCAATATGAAACAAACTTTGATATGAAATTACAAATAAAAATAAACATGCATATAAACTCAAATACTTCTCCCTATTTTTGTCATCATCAACAAAGGGGTCAAAGAAAACAATAAAACAATGTTTTCTCCCCCTTTTTGTCTTAAACAAAAAAAAATATCAATAAGGAGTGAAATCAAATCAAAACATTATGATAAAATACATATCAATTTAGTGCATCATGATATCAATAAAACATACCAATTGAAAGTACATAAACAAATGTTTTTATTATAAATGTAAATAAACATGTCTATATTATACCAATCGAAAGTAAATAAAACATGTTTGAAGAATTTAACCAAACATTTTGATATCAATTGAAAGATATAAACATATAGACAATCTTGATATCAATTGTAAGGATTAGTACCAATTGAAAGTAATTTTTCATTAGGAGCATATGATACCAAAAAAAATAATCAATACCATTTTCAATCATTTTTCAACATAAAGTGTGGGAGTAAAATACGAAAGGTAAACAAAACCAATTAAAAAGTGAAATATGAATTTTTCTCCCCCTTTACCAAACAAAATGATGCATAAGCTTGTAAACATAATTAATTGAAATATAATAGTCATTTAAGAAATCAATCTTAGCATAGCCAAAATTTGTGCTCAAAGATATAGACATATAGTAAGCACAAATACATATATATATTATTATGTATGTATGTATTATGTATGTATGTATGTATGGAAAAATGAATACCAATCGAAATTGATACTATTTGAAGTGTAAGCATGCATATATAAAAACATATATATGAGTATACAAAAAAATGTCAATATTGATACAATTGAAAAGATCCAATGATACCAATTGAGACTATAATTTAGAATCAAGTGTATAACTCATACTTCCTACCACCCATTTCATGCACATGTTTAAAGGGATTTTCAATAAAGAGCATACAAGGTATGGTCGCCCAGCCAACCGCCCTTAAATTGATAGGGGTTTTCAAAAATAAGTTTGAAAATATAATATGTTTGAAAACTCTACCATAATGAAGAATACGAACTAGTTATATAAAAAACTTGTAAACTAGTACGAAATCCTTCAAGTAAGGAATAAAACAAATATATATTTCATGAAAAATATGTAAATCACATGATCACCAACACTCAAAATCTACATAGCACATATTGTACTCATGAAAATAAAATCATGAGAAAACATTAAATAAAGTGAGTGTGCGAGGGTTATGTGAAACACATCATCATGAAATATGCAATTAAGCTCAATAAGAAATCCTTAAAAAATGAAAGTCATCAAAACTAGAATTCTTCAAAATATATGTATGTCATGTACAAACTAACGTATACCATACATATTCAAATATAAACGAGTCCATAAAAGTATATGCATGAAGGCAAGTGGCTCAAGGATGTATATGTATAACTATTATAATTTGGACAAAATAACATATACATGAAGTTAAACATAAACATGAAAAACACGTACAAAAGGGAATACAAGTAAAATGTATGAATCATCAAAACTAGACTATATCTAGTACACTAATGGGGACAAATAAGCATTCAAGCACAAACATATAATGGTCTATTTGTGGCTCACTAGTTGAACAAGTATATATCCTAGTTTTAATGAAACTAATATCTAAACATGTAATCAAAACATTAAGTGCAAATGTTTAAACAAAACTCATATGATCATTATGTAAATGCACATGCATTAGATCTAGGACATACACGTTAGTTAAAACAAATGTGAGAACACAAAGGTATAAGTCCATATTAAACATGGGTGTCTCAAATACTAATCATATATGTCATAGTATAAACATGGCATATGGCATAATGACATTAAAACAAGACATGCTATAAATGAATGATCTAAAAGCATGCAAACATAAACAAGGAGTAAGAGATAGTTACCAAAACCATGAGGGCAACTCTCCATGTCTCCAAAACAAGGTGGTCCTCCCAAACTCCCTTAAAAGTGATGCATCCAAATTGTCCTCTTTAAGCTCGGAACGCATCCACCTCAAGCACCATCGCTCTCACGTCATGCGAGAGCCACACCTACATCAAATAGCATAGGGTGGTCTTTGGTACCCAAACTCTTTTAGGTCCGTGGGATTAGCTCCTTTCCTAACCCAAACAAACTTAGTTTCTAATTTGAATCATGTATACGATCATAACAAAATTTAGCAAGGGGCCCTTACGTCCACAATGTGTACAAGTGTACACATGAGCATACATCATGTTATTAGTGTGTACATGAGGAGCATGTGTATGCTGTGGTTTGTGTGTATGCATAGGAGGAACTTGTTTCTTTCGAAACATAGATTCCAAACATGAGTGGTTCAAAGCACAATGGCTCAAAGTGGAGCCCAAACAATCCACACTCTTCTTAAGCATACAAATATCATTTTCATTATGGAAGAAGAGGTGCATGCAATAGGTAGGCTAGATAAAGCTACACTAGCATGGCAAATATGAGAATCTAAATCAATTTTTAAGATTTATTTTCATTTAAGCAAACTTCTAAATCTTTTGAAATCAAGTCAATTTTATTTTTCAAAGACACATTTTCCTTTACAACAAAATCATGTTTGAAGATAAAGCCTCATTTTTTCTTCAAAACATTTTCACAATCATTTTATTTTTCAAAATCTTGTTTTCGTTTAGGCAAGTTCAAGTTTAGATTTCAATGAACCCTTTCATTAGAAATTTTCACTTTTCTCTGCAAAATCAAATCTAGTTTTGAACATAAATTCTTATTTTCTTTGTTAAGTCCAAAACTCTTCTTTTTTAAAAGATTATATTTTTTCTAATAATTTTTCACAAAACATTAAAGTTCTTCATTTAAAGCATTTGCATCAATATACTCATTACTAGAAGAACTAGCATCATCATCATCTAATTGAGTTTCCGAGTACCTCAAGGGAGTCATTCCTTGGACCATTAGCATGTTGTTCGGATTCTCCACTAGATTCATCCTCCACAATGCTGGGCGTTTGAAGCTTGAAGGAGGGGTCAATGTGTTTCACACTGCAAAGGTGGAATCACAGTTAGAAACCAACATAGATATTTTTTATTTAGCGTGCTTCTAAGTGCCTCAAGGGCTTTGTGCATTGGCCTCTATATGCTTGCTATTACCAAGATAGGATTTCTTGGTAGCGCAAGGAAAACATGCAAGCCTAGGGTTTTTAGGTACATGGACATCCTAGCCTTCCAAACAACAATGTTGAAAGTATCAAACATAGGAGGGGTCATATAGTCCATGAGTGTGTGTAAACAAATAAGTGTTCAAATGCAACTATAGATTAGCAAAACCAAGATCACACTCCTAGGTGGTTAAAACTAATATCAGGAGCGTAGGCTCTTATACCAATTGTAAGTACACCTAGAGGGGGGGTGAATAGGTGTACGGCTATTCTAATGAACAATAATGCGGAATTTAATTGCAACACACTAGTGTAACCAACGACTGTAGCCGAATTTCCGGTGAAGGGCTCTGGACTAACTCCTCTTGATTCCTCTGAATAAGAGTTGAGGTGCTATATGAAGCTCTCGTGGTTAAACACAAGTGAGGCACACACAAACAAGCCAAGCATATAATATATGAATGAGCAATATGAAATGATGCAAGGCACAATGTAAAAGAGAGAGAGAGTAAGAGTCAATGGATCAAATGCAAACACCGAGATTTGTTTCGAGTTCGAGCACAGAGCTCTACGTCCCCGCCTTCACACCGGATTTTCACTAACTTGTCCACACAGGACTCCCACACAGGGACCTCCACTGAGGATTTGGGGCAATACAAAAACCGGAGTACACAACTCCTCTCTCAACCGAATACAACCTCTCACTAGAGGCAATGCACAACCAACACAAAATCACCTCACACAAGAGGGGGAGGCACTTAGCTAATACAAATCAATCACCTCACACTTGAGGGATTCCAACAAACTCCACCTCTCACTAGAGGGAGCTAAACAAAATCTCTACCTCTCACTAGGAACCACACACAATCACACATACCACTCAATCAATAGAGAAATACCAAACAATTCCACAATCTCTCAATAAGGGATACCTCACTCACTAGAGGGATTTCACAATGAGGAAGTTTAACAACTTGGTGGTTTCCACAACCACAAACTAATTTTTCCTACAAAGATAAAAATCCTATGATATAGGATAGCAAGATAGCAAGATAGCTCAAGTATGGTGAACAAAGAGTTTGGAAATCAAAAAACTCAAAGAAAAAATTCTAGGGAAAAACTCTAGATAGAATTGAAAAATGAAGATCAAACCAATTCCCAAAGAATTTTCTTTTCTTTGAATTTTCCAACCCTTTTAAAACAAAATAAAGATCAAATCTTTAAAGCGCTAAAACTCTTTGAAACTGTAATAAACACTTGTAAATGTGAAAATTTACTCTCTTAAAATTCTTACCAAAACAACCAAGAGATGGGGTATACAAAGGCCCCAATCAGAATCTCTGCCCGTTGGCATCAGGAAGGTCTGTTTTGACCTTCCGGTCAACCGTCCAACGGTCAAAAAATTGACCGTTGAGCCTGCCGGTCGACCGCCTGGTTGACGTGGCCCAGAACCAGAGAGCAACGGCTCTCTGTCCGGTCAACCGCCCGGTCAACCGCCCGGTCGACCGGGCCAACCCGAGAGTGGGTTTGACTTCAGTCAGTCGACCGCTCGGTCGACCGCCTAAGGGGCTGGCCTGCGTGCACGTCCTTGTGCACGTCGGTCGCCGGTCCGGTCGACTGACTCTGGGTCCGGTCGACTGGCCTGGTCGACCGCCAGAGCCTGGCAAGAACGATTTATAGGATTTAAAACTTGGGTTTTTAATTATCAAATAAATCCCATAAAATCTCTTAAAATCCACAAAAATAGTTTCAATCGAATACTTTGATATACAAACATGTTTGAGTAAAATCAAGCCATGTTACAAACATTTGAACTATTTTGTAACTTAGAAATTTTGCCGAAAACCAAAATTATATTTTTCAAAACTTGAATTTTTGAATTGAAACATTGTTTTGTCCAAACACTTGCAATCAAAAACATGATATTGAAACAACTTGAAGCATGTTGTATATGGATATAATCCAATATACATGTAAATATATATATATATATATATCTATATATATTTATATATATATATAATATATATATATATATATATATATCAATATTTTTGACATAAATCTGAAAATAAGTTTTGTTAAAATACAAAACTCCAAACTCATGAAATAGACTATCAAACTAAGTTTGTTTAAATAGTTGAAGCATACATGTATATAGAACAAATCTAATATACATAAATCATGTAAACTTGTTTTGATTTCTATCTATTCATGTAAACCAAGATCGGTTAAACCAAAAACCGAAAACCAAAACATGAAACTTAAACAAATGTGTGGTGTTGTGAGCTTGAGCATATCACACTATCTAATCTTTATAAATGGATCTAAACATAAACTAAACAATGTACCGAAGTCTTTCTTGTAGAGCGCCGTCTCCAAGTTGACTCGATCCAAACGTGATCCACCGAGCTTGACTCCAATTGAGTGCTAGACATGAGCTTGCGCTCGGGCTCTTGAATCACCATGTGAAAGCTCCAAAATACCTTTTTACAGCTAATCACCTACTAATATCTTGGTTAAGTATCTGAAACTAAACCTCACAAGATTATTAGTAAACTATAACTACATGAGTTAATCATCATCAAAACTAGAGTGGAAGGCCTCTGGGCCAACAGTTCATACT
The DNA here is from genome assembly GCA_038442645.1 of Agave tequilana. Lineage (NCBI taxonomy): Eukaryota > Viridiplantae > Streptophyta > Magnoliopsida > Asparagales > Asparagaceae > Agave > Agave tequilana. The sequence goes on along the minus strand of JAVJIF010026967.1, from coordinate 1,394 downwards.
GGAGCCCGTACTCCAGTCGAATCCATCCGGACATGGCATACAAGTACCATTATCCAAACGAGAGAGTGACCAATAACAACGTTCCAATGTCATTATTGTTTATAATAACCGTTTTATTATGTTAATTGGAACCTCATGGTCAAGGAGCTCTTATCAGGTGGGTGTATCCCGTGCATACCCCGAGATCACGGCCTTAAACGGAACCCCTGGCTGCTGAGACCAGGGCCCTCCGCTAAGAGGGGAGGAGGAAACGGGAAATGAAGCTCATGGAGCTATATACAATCGTAGCCAGCACTAACCATCCCCTGCAGTGGGATAAATATGGATCCAGTACATCTACCTGATAAGATCTAATCAACCGTCAAGTCTCCCCCATCCCTAAATATATTTATTATCTTTAACTACATAGTATATCAGGAACAAGTACGGTACATGGTACATGTAACACGATACCATAACATGAGCTCTGTTGATAGCATGAAACAAGATAACGAGAATGAAAATAAGAGATGTGGGATTCTAGAGGTGGTCCCACATACTTTGGTCCACGTGGCGCTTAGTTCCACACATCGCATATCAATAACTCACATGTCCCAGTAACGGAAGACAAACATGTAACGGGAATACGAGACTATCCATGTAGCAATAATCCATGTAACATGAAGCAACAGAAATACAAAGACATCATCGTATACCACAGGTGAGTCTATGCAACAGTGAGATATGATTATAATAACATATCGATGCAATACATGATCCGTGTCATATGTCTGCAAGTACATGCAATAACAATGTTCAGTAAAACATATATCCACGTGCGATAATTGTGTCCCGTGTCCTGGAGTTCCATGTAATGTTGGTACTAATATGTGTCAGATAGATGTCCATGAAGTGACAGTATCCGGAGATGTGATAGATGTACAAAAGCATGTGGAATAGATATTTAACCATTTAAATAATTCTTACAGAATTTATTACAATGAAATTCCTTTAATTGATCATCTATCACTTATATTTTATATTAAATCATGAAGCAGATGAATGTATTATTTTATTGTTTATGTTTACTAAAATATCATGCATATTCTTATTACAAAACATGACCTCTCTATAATTAAGTATTTAATTAACATTTATAGTGATTTACCCATAATCATGATTTATTAACTAAAGCAATCACTCTTTATTAAACATGAATAAATATAATTTATAAAAGGAAAAGACTCACAAAATGGCATAGGAAGGTATCTCTCTTTTTCACAATCACAACAGTTTCAGGATCATCTAAATCGGAGTTCGGATGCTCAAGATATCGCCCTAATACTAAAACCAACGTAAATAGGTTAAATATGCAAGAAAAAGGACTAATTCATAAATGTAATAAATTGTCAGGG
>JAVJIF010026966.1:0-63396 GCA_038442645.1 Agave tequilana | reverse complement strand
GAAACTGCATTTTCTACTAATTTCTTGCGAAGATTTAGAGCTTCTCTTCAAAGTTCCTTACAAATTCAGAAATCTCCTCTTCCTCCACAATTCTCTTGATAAAGTTGAGCACTAATGAAGTCCACAGATAGAGATAAAAAAAACAGACAGGTCAGATCTGGAATTTAAGAGCAGCCATGTTTTAGTCTGTTTTTTGCTGCAAACATTTGGCTCTTCTTGAAAGCTCCATATAGAGCAATAAGTACCCTTATCTTTCTCTTAAATTCTCAGGTCAAATCTAGGCTTTTGAGTTCAAGTTAATTGTCCATGGCTCAAATCAAAAAAGTACAATTCTCTGCTCTAAGCTGTTCGGATATCAATATACTTGTTATTAAAAGGTCATAAGGGGCAAGAAGAAAGAAAAAGGGAGTGAGCAGCCCAGTGCACGAGGCTCCTGCCATTACAGGGTCCAGGAAGGGTCACATCTGCGAAGCGTTAGCACTGTATTGCAGAGAGGCTGTTTCTGTGACTGAAACCATGAATGGAACAACCTCACTAAATGTTGCCAAAATTAAAAATCATATTACAGAAACTGAGGGGAAGTCAGAGTAAAAATTGTCAAAAAGCTTTGGTAAGTCCAAAAAAGATGAAGAATCTTAAACAGACATATGTACAAAAGCAAATTAAAATTATCTGTATAATTCAAAAAGAATCCAAAATATACTTTCCTTAATATGAAGTCAGGAAGAAAATATCAGGCATTTCAAGGACAGTAGAAGTGTCCCAATTATGTGGATAATTTTGTACTAAAAATTACAGATAGATGGAATCAAAAGTTTGGAACAATAAGAGACAACAGCGTAGAGCTAGAAATATGCAAGGGTGACATACTCAGCGTGCAAGACAATTGTATCATCTAACAGAACCTTCCTCCTCTTAGGCAAGCCAGCTTTAGCTGCCAAGCGGGGACGCTTAAAAGAAGGTGGTTTCGGAAGTGGTGGAGTTGAACCTATCCCCAAGGCTGGTGTCCTCCTTCCAACTGAAGCAACCAAGTTTCAATCAAACAATAGTAAATGAATGGGTGTGATCAAGCCATTAAAAGAATAAAATAAACTCTGATTTCCGCAAAACATTACATGGGAAATAAGCAAAATCAGAAGAAATATAATATAATTTATACCTAAAATTGATGCCAATAAATCATCATCATTGGGATATAATCGTTGTTCCGTTTCTTTCGCGGAATTCCAGACATCTTAGGTGATATGCCATTTTGCAGATCCGGTGTGATGTCCAGTAAACGACGCTTCTGTCCAGAAAGATTGCTGATCCTGTCAACACTTCCATCAGACTCAGTGATTCCTTTCTCTGTGGTTTGCTGCCCAAGATAATTTGATAAAATGGCATTTTCTGATACAGCGAACCGCATTCTTTCAGGTTCTGTAAACTCCGAACTTGAAAAGTAATTGCAGTTACCCGACTGCACATCCTTGGAAATACAGTTACTTGACAGCTCCACTGGAATATTATCTGATTTCTGGTCCACCCTTATGTTAGTATCTGTAGCAATAGCTGAGCAGAGACCTGCAATCAAAAACAATTGGGAACACTCAAAACCAACCCAGACTAATATATTCAAGTGCACATGTTCAAAAACAAACCTTGTGGGTACATAGAAGATTCACTAAAATGCATTTGCTGAACCACCAATGGTGTTTCTGCATTGTAAGGTTGCCCTCTGAAAGAAAACTCTTGAGCTCTTTCTTGGAACAGTTCTTGGAATACATCACATGGAGATACTAAATTAGCTTGACTGGACTCTGATGTACAAGATCTCAAATGAAAATCAGAGCTCAAAGCAGAGAAATTGCCAGTCTGACAAGAGTTAGAATCTCCTACACGGTCCTGATCAAGATTTGATAACTTAGTGGTATCCTCAAGCAGGATTCCATCAATACCAGAAGCAGTTATAGTCTCACCGGAACATGGGGGTACTAGGGAATCAGACACTGGTTCAATTAAAACTAAAGTGGAGGAAGGCAACACCTGAGAAATGTCTGCCAGTTTGGGATCAGTTGACTCAACTTGTAGTAAATTAATATTGTTTGGCACATCAGGTCCAGCCAAAGTCCCACCTAAAGATTCTGCTGCTGGTGAAGGGTTTATTTCAGTCAAAACTGAAGTAGAGGACGACACAACAGGAACAGAATTAGCTGATTGTAGACTCTTTGATTCATCATGCTTGTTACCATCATCATTTACTGGTCCGACAGAATCAAGATTTGGTTCAGCCAAAACCGAAGTCAGGGAGGACACTACTTGAGGAAGGTTAGCTGATTTTGGGCTTGTTGATGCTGCATTTGTGCCATTTGTTGCATTGAGATTTTCAGCTTCTTGATTGATAGGCTTGTCATGTGTTTCAACCTCAAGATCTGTCGATATTTTCTGAGGATGAGAGTCAGGAAGCTCTTGAAAATTGGCTCTAATTGCTTCCTCCGACAGTCCAGGTGTGGAAGGAAAATTAGCAGATTGGTCACACTCTGGTGATGGGGGATCAGCAGTAGCAAAGTCCATATCTATATCATGGGCTGCAGATGGACCCCCAATATGATCGTCAGGTAGAAATACTTCATTCAGGTCAGGTGTCTGAATGTTGAATATTAGTCGCTGAGAAGAATCATCATTTCTGTTCACATTTTCAACATTGGAAACAACATGATTGTCCCGATTATTACCAAGTAGTTCAGACAATTCCTTCGAAGCATCATCATTCCTGTCCTCATCGCAGCCATATTGGCCTTCTTCAATAACCATTTTAACAAGAATAGTTGCACCTTGACCCTGACGCGCCGCACTGAAGAGAGGGGAAACTCAGAAAATGAATATAACATAACAAAGGCATAGCAGATGCACAATCAAAACCAGTTCAACAATGCTTGACATGGTAAGGTAACAGAACAACATGAAAACAATTCAAGGAAATTGTAAAGTGTCTCTACAGTAAATGAAAGGTTCTAACTACGCATTTTCTTTACTGTGCAAGTTATTTAGGCATATACAGCACAATTAGGACTTGTGTTTCCTGAATAACCACAAAGAGACTTGCCAACTGCATTGCTTTTAAATGTAGCCAATTCCCAATCGCAAGACAAGCGCTCTTGTCAAAATGACTAAAGCTTTGAAAAGCTTATCAGGTTGCCAACAATAAGTAACTTGCCCATGGATAGAAGTGGATGTATTAAACTGAAATGTAGTTGAAAGAAACCATTATGTTAAAATAAACAAATAGAATTAAGGTTACCATTGCCTATATTTTTCCTGAACCTGTTAATAAAAGAGCAAGGCAAAAAACAGAATGCATGTAAATTATATAAACAAATTTGAATAGATATACTAAAATAGAGATCACAAACTCAAGGTAACAAAATGAAGCAAGTTTAGGACAAACAAAACTTCAAATAATTAGAAACTTTCCAAGGTACCAAGCACAGGATATTACCCATCCAAAACTGAAGCATCCTGAAGCGTGAGATTATTCTCCAACAATAACTCCTGTGAGTAACAAAACAAAAGGCAAACACTAAGAAAAATAAAAATCAGAACTCCATATATAAGGGGAGGAATGGAAAGAAGGCCAGGTCCCAGGACAGTCTAATCTCTAAGGGAACTCAGTTTTGATCTGTTAAAACTCCAAAGACAACCTAAGAAATGCTAACCTTAGCACACTGCAAACGGGTGAACCAGACCCAAAAGGAAGAGAAAAAACAAAGAAAATTTTTGCACCTCATCCAGGTCCAAACTGATCTGAGAAGCATCTCCATCACCAAATCTCTCTGTGTAAGCAAATATTAGTATGCATACAAAATGTACAACTCAATCAAGTATTAACAAGTTAAAGGAGAAAAGTGTTCAAAGGAACTATTACCATCTAATCTGAATTGTGATGTTGAGTATTCCGTGCCATCCAAAGTATCCTGAAGTGTGATCTGCTCTCTTGTACTGACATGACGATCGTCAAAGTTACTGCATAGCAAAATTTGAGGTATAAGTAACAAGAATGTATGGTTACAACAACCTACAATACAAATTCCCACCGCAAATCAATCCTCCTCCATGTAAATGCGAAAGATACATTTTCCCAAAACTGTAATGAGAAGTGGAACTCACCCACTGAGCAAAGCACTGTCGGGTAGCTCAAAATCATCGAGATCAAAAGTTTCTGGCAGTGTGATGGAATGATATGGTGCAGTTGATTCTTCTGGTGGAAGATCAACTGCAGTTGACCGAAAAGCCTGCTTTACCTTCAGCAATGCCTCACTGCAATCATGGAAGAGATAATTCACCTTCCGGGAATAAATCCTCACCACACCAAGCAAGAGGTGGCTAGATAATCGAAGTGCAATTGGTACTTCAGGAAAAAGAATGGAATCTGTCGATAGAAAATAAATAGAGAACAAATTAGAATCCAAAATTTGGTACAAGTAAATTTAAGGTACACAGAATCTACTTGGATTCTCATTCAATATATATGCGGTGGCAGCAAGTTATTCCTAGCAGCTAATCCTACATAGAGATATAGTCATCAAGAATATTTAGTTTCATCATTCAATATATAGAAGATGGCAACACACTGATACGGACATCGAGCCATGACCTTGGTGCTTATATCATCACTGAAGAAGACGCACCGCACCTATATGGCCTGATTAATGATTTGGAATTGATGTATTCTTTATTTTATTTGAGTTGATTTTCTTTCTTTTATTTAGTAGTTGTTTTTAGTGCCATATCAATTATGGGATTTTCTTTCATTTGTTTAGTAGTTTAATCCAATATCAGTTGTGGGAAAATTCTGGTAAAGCCTATTTAAAAGCTTTTTGCTGATTAATAAAACAATGTTGAGCTTTGAATAAAAAAAAATTATGTCTGTGAGTGATAATCTCTCTCCCAAATTCTCTCTTAGGAATAGAAACCCTAGTTTAGGAGTGTTAATCCTAACTAGCTCTAATTATGAGTGTGAAACGCTAGTTAGTTTACATTATCCCTTACCCCTCTCCAAAACCCTAACCCTAATCTCTCTTCCAAAATTCCCTGAAAAAATCCCAAAAATCCCAAGAAAATAGAAAACCACACTATTCATCGATCTTCACTTCATCTTTCATCAAAACCCTAGCTCCCTCTCTCCTCTCCTCTAGCCCCGTGCGCCCTGCCCAGCCTCCAACCGCCACCCCTTCCTCTCTTTCTCAGTTCTCATCTGCCACTTACTCTCTCCCCTATTGTCTGTCACAACCAATCCCCTCTTTCCCCTTGCTCTGCCGCTAGTCGTCCACGATCTTCACTTTACCCACCGATGTCCCTTTTCCTGACACCGACATCCCCACCTCTTCCCTCGCCTTCACCCCAGCGCCACCAAGCCGCCCCTCTTATTCCCTCTCTCCTCTCACCCGTGTCGCCGGTAGCTCCCACCTGCCTTCCTCTTCCCCTCTCGCTGCCATCCCCTATCACCTGCTCCTCTTCTTCCCCTCTCTTCTTATAATCTGCTCACTTGCCACCGTCCTCTCCACTTCCATAACTGCTACCTGCGAGGTGGTCAAGTTTTGAATCATTTCGGGTTCAAAATAGAACCCCTGACCTAACCAAATCAACCACGAAGTAAATTTAAGTCATAACTAGATCCGACCCGACAGAATCAACCCAACCCGGATCAGTTTGCTACAAGACCCGAATCCACCCACTGCAGTACCCGGATCTGCAACCGCAATGCAGACCCGAATTCGACAATCCAGACTTGTTGCAGGATAGACCAGCTAGTGGTTCGAAATTTGTTTTCGGGTGTTTCTCAGCTATCCAGAGGCTGATTCGAGTCGTTCTCGAAGCATTAGATTTGTGGGAGATAGCTCTACGCACCCCCACAAAACCAGCACACTGAGGTCAATGTGATCCTCAGTAAGTGAGTTTTTCTGAACAGAATCAATTATCGAAAAGTATTGATATACCATCTCTATAATTTTATCTGCTTTGATTGATGTCCACTAAATTGGTGAGATTGTGTGTATGCATACTCTTAGTCCAGTAGCTTTGATATTGATCGTAGAACTTTGCCTGCAAACACAGATTATATCTTTAATTTGCTTAGGACTGAAATTGATTAGCATGCGCATGTTCTTTGTTAAACCCATCCACTACTATTATTCTATTATTACTTTTTGGTTTTTCCCTATCCAACGATCGTATCTTATTGATAAAGCGTAGTTTGGTAATTTTATCATTGATTTCCTATTACACAAATACGTTTCACATCACACATAGCAAGAAATGCTTGTCACACCCTGCAATCTATAATCCATACAGGCACCCATTATAGCCCAAAAATAGAAGTAAATATCATTGACAAACAAGAATAAATAACATTATAAAGTTAAATTTAAACTTTAAAGATGAAGGGAGGAGAGGGATGCCACCTTTTTCTTTAAAATTAAAAATTAAAAAAGGCACTTGTAAATAACATGAACTATAAATGAAGTATTGACTACTGATGATTAATAAGTCATTTGTAATCAAATTAATCTTTTTATCTTTTCCATCTTCCTTCTCCATTTCTTCTATTCTAATTGAATCTCCAAGTAGCTTTGGTGCTAAAGAAGGTACAGAAAGGTAAAGCCCAAGTCAAGCACCTAGGTATATTGCATTTAAGAGTACCAAGTTAAATAGGTTAAAGAAGTAAACAATTGTTGAATATCAAGAAAAAGGGAGCAACAAAATGGAAATTACTAACAAAGGTACCAATAACTAGACCCTAGAGCAAAGTTCTAACTGAGCTTAGGCCTACTAAAAAATTAACGAATATGGTATATAAATAAGCTCTATATGTATTAGCAAGAATTACAAAGCTCCAGTTTAGCGTGTTTAGATTTTCCATTGGAGTAAGAATTTCTCCTACCAAGAAATCAAGTTAGACATAATATAAAAACAAGGACTAACCGTCGAAGTTTATCAAACAACCAAGACCCCCAAGACTATTATTATGTTCATTCATTTGCACGTATTAATTTGTTAATAAACCAATCAGGAACATAGTTATGAATATCTTAGATATGGAATACATATCATACGATACAATAATGATATCATTGATATGACCGAAAAGCAATAAACAAATGGTTGCATCAAGGTGGGTTAGTTATCATACGATATGTGATACATATGGAATGATAGGATACATGATACATATTGTCTGATACATTAGCTTCGAATATTAATAGGGTTTTTTGGGTTTGACTCGGGTTTTGGATCCATTAATTGCTTAGGTTATGGATATAAACAGTAAAGACCCGATAGATTAGGGGCTTCTGTGCTTGATCTGATCTCCTCTTCTACTTTATTGGTTATGGGGATATAAACCGTGAGGACCCAGTAGATTTGTGCTGTGATCTGACCTCTCTCCTTCCTTCATCATCTTTGTCTTTTATAACATCAGCTCCAACCATGAGGAACTTTATCATCCCTCTTCCAGCCTCACACTCTCCATTTTTGTTCTAGTATCTCTGTATTCTAGTTCAGTCTCTCTCTGCTCCTTTATAGTGTTAGTGCAACCTAGAATATTATATATAATTGTTGATTATTTAATTGTTAGATGTAATGTGTTATTGCTCAATTGTTTAATGTTATCTTAATTGATTAGGTATTGGTTCGACTGATTGTAAGTTTTATTAAGCACGTGTTATTATCGTTTCTCTCCGTTCCAACAACAGTAACAAAAACACTTATTAAGAGTGTCTCGTAGTGCTACTTTGATTAATGCCTCATAGTCATTAGACTTGGAACATGGAAGTAACCTTTCTTTGTATGCTTATCTATATACATTTGAATTTTGTATAATTGTGCCTTTTAGGTTGCCCTTGGTTATTCATCGTTTTATGTTTAAATTTGTTCTTTTATTGTGAGATATATGTGTGTGTGTATGTAGTTGTATGCTTAATTGCTTAATTATTGCATAGGAGTTGAAGTATCTTATGGTTCATGATGTGATATGCTACGTGATATAATACTTCTGGAAAATGTTACAGCGTGTTGTAATTTGACAGCTATGATGAGGAAGAGCATGTAGTAGGTAATTGAGGCTTTTGTATACTTCCTTATTTAATTAGGAGGTGAAACAACAGGATTAGGCACTTATTAGGCACTCTAGTACTTGTGAATGATAGCATCATCGCCAATATGGATGGTATTAAAGGAGTTGGTCCAAAAATAAATTTAGTAGATAAGGAAAATCATCTAAAAACCTATCAAGGACTGCCAATTCAGAAAGGAAAATAGCAAGTTCGCACTAAAAAAAAAATATTTAAGCTTTAATAACCTACAGCTCATTACCATGCAACCGATGACAACCAAATAAAGGCCCCTAGTAGGGTGAGTATCAAAATAGTTGCATTAGTTGGAACTACTTTTAATCTCAAAGGCTTTTAAGAGATTCTTGAGTAATGAATAGGACATAAGCAATCATTCTGAACTTCAGTGTTTACATTCCGGAGTAGTTACATAATCCAAATAAAATCAATAAAGCATGTAACATGTTATTTTGACCACATAACAACTACTTGGTAGACCTTCCTCTAGATATACAGAATGTTCAAGGATAGAGATGCCTGGTAGCATGGCACATACCTTCACCAATCCCTCTCTTAACTTTGAGCACTGCTGCACAAGTCTAGATATTTCTTGGGTTAGATTACATAAAAGAGGGACTAGGGTTGTTGCATGAGAAAAAAAAACTAGACTCTATAGGGATAAGTTGTGCCTCCAGCCGTACAGAAAATAGGACAGTTAATTAGAAGCAAGAATAACATTGAGAAACAGGTCTCCAAAGAATAAAGATGATTGCCTTTAAGATGAGGCATGGAGAGAATAGAAGTAGAGATGAAGAGAGACAACATAGATTCCACAAAACTAACCTTCTTTCACCAATTCATTGCTTTTTCATTAATTTCCTCTCTTTCTATCGTCTTTCATTGAATTTTCTACAAATTACGCAAAATTAATTTTATAAATGTTTGATCGGAAAATTTTCAATTGCAACGTCCTTTGAGTGGATGAAAGATTACAACAGAACAATTCCGATTACAAAAGAGAGGAGGATTTGAGTGGATCTCCTCTTTATTTAAAGTCGGGTTCTTCATGTAGCGGTGGAGAGTGAATCTTGTTCTCTCCGTTGACGAACCGAATCAGAAGCTTCTCTTTGGATCTTCTTGTTGTTGCTCTCTGAGATGAAAAACTTTACTTGAACGCAGCAAGTTTTAAAGTTTTTTTCCTCTAGAATGATCTCTCTCTCTCTCTCTCCTCACTTCCTTAGAGGTTTTGAAGCTACGAAAGCCAAGAATCTGAGCCAAGTGTTTGGACACATATATTGCATATTTGTTATTACATTCCTACACCCATTCTGTAATAAATCCTGCAATTATACTGTCTTAATACCTAATTTGTGCAGGATATGATGGGAGAAGATAAATCAGAAATTCAAGCCAACTAAATTAGATTCTTGGGAGGATATAAATCACAACTGAAGATTGAGCATATCAGAGAAGATAAACCTAGATCTAATTCAGTTAAGATCAGATTTTGAAGATCCAATTGGTTAGCTTGGAGAATCAACGAGGATAAAGGCACATCCAGAAGTTCAAAGGCAACCCTATCAATATACAAAGGGACATCTAAAGGATTGGAACGTATATTTAAAATATTTAGAGAGATAAGACAAAATCCAACTAAAGATCAAGGGATAAACAAATATTTATCTCTAACATTATCTTCAACCTTATCAAAAGATCTTTTCTGTTGCAAAACGATTTTGTCCATATCTCCAACCTTATCAGAAGATCTTTTTTTTTTTGTTGAGATAGTGATTTGGTCTCATGCTCAAACGCACTCTCCCCTCCCAATTTCTCCTATAAATACCTACAAATTCAGAGGCAAAAATGACGATCAAGCGGAGAATAGAATAGATTTTTGTATAGGTTTAACTTAAGTTTTTCTTTCTCTTTTAAATGTAAATTTTTATTTTTTTATGTAACTGAGATCGAAGAACAGTTTCATGGAAGAACAAGAGTGATGCTTGTACTGAGAGTGACACCGGTGTAAGTATTCTTCCTTTCTTTCATTGTTATTAAATTAAATTAAAGTTTCTTTTCTACTCTTATTTTTGTTACTTCTCTCTTCTGTGTTTGTGAATCCAAACGACTCCAAAAGCTTCGAAGTTGCCTCGCCCTTGTAAGTGCCGTTAATGGCCTATGGTGATGAACAACCATGTCTATGGTAGTATAGCTTGCACCTTCATTTCGTAGTGTAGATCGGGAATGGGGAAGATCTCATCTGTCATGCTTCGCTCGCCTTCAAGCAAAAGTACATTGTTGATAAGGATTCCAGGTAAGTCATCAACCGGAAGAGGCAGGTAAGTCTTTTATTTTTTTCTTCCTTTCTTTTAATCCTTTAGTTTAGATCACCACCATCCCCCAACTCTTTTATTCATTTTTTTATTTCTTTCTTTAACTTAATTTTCTATTTTCCAAATCATCATCTCCTATCTATCACTTTCACAATTTAACATAACTTATTTTTCTTTTCTTTTAAAGAACAAAAGAAAAACTTTAACCATTTTTAGTGAACTAAAAACTTACAAAAAGCTTTCATCGCTAGTCCCTCCTTATGGATCACGACCCGCATAGCCACTCGCTATCGCGATAGTATTGAGCACATTGCACTGTATATCCTTAAGTTCTGAAATTCTACATTTTCTATGTGCAGGTCTAAACTCAATCAAATTTTGGCGTCGTTGCCGAGAGGGACGGTAAATGACTCTTTTTTGTTTACTTTATTGATTAACTTTCTTCTCTGTTCTTGGCGTACAGGTTTAACAACAAAAATTTTTGTTGTGGTGAACAAATAAGTGGCCCTGGACTCTGCTCAAGAAAGCAGAACCCAGAAGCCCTCAGATTTGCTACATTCCCCTGGCAATTTGAGTGAACTACTAACCTATAGTTTTTGTATGTTGGCTGAATTGCAAAGTTCAAATATTTGTAGTTATTTATTTTCTTATTTGACTCACTGTACATACATTTCTAATTCAACAGTAAAAGGTTGATTGTAAATGCTAAAAACGGTTTAGACTTTGCATTTAGGCATGTGTCTATTTCGTTACATTTTTTATTTACTGTTGAAGAGTGCTGGAGCCAAAGTATGTGTGCATAGCATTTAGTATAAGGTTCATTCATGTATGAAATATTGCTTGAGCATTACTTTTTCTATATACTTGTACACTGCACTAAACTGAATTAAGGGCTTGTCCTATAAACAAGAAAAGCTGAGAAAGTCATTACCCTTTCTTAGCCCATAAATAATCTCCTCACTAACTCAAACCTAACTAAAACTGAGTAAACGTTGGCTTTAGAGACATCTCGGACTCAAATAAGAGACTGGCCTAAGGGGAAGCTGATTAGAATTTGACTCTTACCAAATCGATGTCAAAGGTGGGGATTGATGAGGCAAAACCTCGAAAAATAGTGGTTTGACATAATTAGGCCCGCTGCTTAAGCACGGATACCTCCAATTGATATTGCCCCTACCCGGCCGATTAACTTGTGGTCAAATTCTACAATATACCTCCCGTAGACAGTATAACCAGTTAGGAGTCGTCTATGTCTAAGGTCTATCTTAACTTAGGCTAGATTTTTTCCTTATTTGTTTGTTTGTTTGCTTGTTTTTATTTTTTGTTTTTGACATCTTAGTGATATGGATTATAATTACAATTATTCATATGCAAATAGTGATCCATATTTCACCCCGACCTCTTTTGACTCGGATATTACCAACTCGACATATCATAACTTTAACCAACCAAGTATGTCGGATTGGTCTTATCCGAATCAATATATGCCCCAGTCCAATACTACGAACAAGATTGGAACAATCATAATCACTCTTACAGAGTCAGTGGGGATACAACTCCTCCAAGTCATAAAGTCAACCATCTTACCAACATCCAACTTCATATACTCCTTCTCCCGAACAACCATTAGAAGAATCAATTGACTGGGAAAAGAGGATGGAAGCCTTAGAAGAGCTTGAGCGACGAATTTAAATTCTAGAAGACTCAAAATCCCGTCAAAATTTTCAAATCAAAGATCCTTACTCTATTTTTCAAGAACATATTGACTCAGAAAAGAGTACGAAAGCCATGAGTCAATTCCAAAGTGATCCTTTAAATATGATAGAAGTAAGACTTAGTCGATTGGAAAACATACGTAGGAATAAGAAAACTCTCCCTACCCAATCTTTGACTATTCCCGACACTTCTAGCCATATTGATAAAAACAAAGAATCATGGAATCTTAAAGACTTTGACCAAGATTTAATTTCATCACACAAACTTGAACTTGACCAATTCCAATCCTTGGACAAATTGGCAAGTTTTCCATTCAATGAGATTGAACTTGAATGTGAAGGTGACCCCGATCCCCAACCTGTGATTCAGTTCCCATCTTCGAATCTATATTGACTCTGCAATCCTTACCCAATTTGAACAAATTTTCCGAGCCAACATTTATTCCCAATGTTCTAAAAATCGGATTAATCTGTCGATTAATCGGCCGATTAATCCTATTCGTTTGCAACCCACTTAATATTACATTAATCGCTCTGATTATGCTCAGGCGACTAATTTGGTCCAAAATTATTAATCCCCGATTAATACCTGATTAATCCTCGATTAATCATTTTAGGCATTTCATATGTTTTTTATTTAAAAATCTGATCACTTTGTGTGTGCTGGATTGCTAAGTAGTTTATTTTATGATGTTAATGATTGATAATGATGTTTTATTAAATAGTAGATGAACTGTTATTTATTAAATAGTAGATGGATTATGATATTTTATTATTGTATATTTTGCATAAAGTGATACTTATATTTTATTATTTTTGATTTTTTCAAATTAACTTATTAGCAATCTTTCTCCATCATTCTTTAAAGCTTATTATTTTGAATGATAAATTGACTAATTTTTTATCTATCTTATTTTGCAGGTAAGTTCTTTGATTTATATTTATGTTGCAAAATTTGAAATCGTAGATTACTAATGCGAAGAAATAAATTCTTTTATTTCTTCTTTTTTACTATTTATTCATATTGTCTTGTTCATCATATCATGATTTATAACTTCACATCTAGATATTGTCTTGTATAATATTTAGGTATTTTCAACAATTAACTGTATATATTCATATGTAGTTGTGTATAAATATAATTAAATATATCAAAATATTCAAAAACGATTAATCCCCGATTAATCCTCGATTAATCATTATTCAGTGTTGGACCGCACGAATAATAAAACTGATTTTTAGAACACTGTTTATTCCCGTACCCATAGATCTAGAAATTGAATCACCAATTTTGGATAATCACATTCCATTGATGGGAAAAGAATGTGAATTTCAATTCTTGGATTTGGACTAACCTGTTGAACCAAAACTGACTCTCGAACCCAGAGTTGATTTTTCCAAGTTAGTATTAGTTCTTGAACCTATCATTTTTGAGCCCAAGTCAACCATTCCATCAAGTCACATTCTTTTGTTGGATATAGGTATTGACCATAATGACTCAATGATGATTTTTCAAGACTGATCATGTAAAGGGAATAAGTTTCATGATAGGATCTTTGATAATCCCATTCATATTGAGCATTGTAATTATGTACATAGAAAAGAGGTCAATAAAGGTGGATTCCGTGAACCACCACATTTCCTTGGTTGGGTAGCAACGCTTGGCCCAATCTGACCACCACCAAAACCACCACCTTAAGGTAATATTTTCCTTCATTTCTTCTTTTTCATGTATTTATACATTTATTCATACATTGAGGATAACGCATAAAATAAGTGTGGGTGAGGATAACATAACATAGGTTTTCTTTTTATTTAAAAAATAACAAGATAAAAAACTAACATTTTCTTTGCCTTTAAAAACTTTTGAAAAGAGGAACAATATTTTGACATATTTTTTATAAGAAATTAAGTCAATTTTAAGGAATAAGAAAATCATAATTATGATTTCTTATACTTAGTCAAAATAAGATTATTTGTTTGATTTCTAGGGTAAGAAAGAAAACTTAGAAAAGTAATTTAGTCTTGATCTTTACCTTCATGAAATATGCAACTTTATAACACTTACACACTTAGGGTTCAAAAACAAAGATTCGTATACCTTATTAAAAAAAGAAAGAAAAAAGAAAATATATATATGTAAAAAAAATCCTCTAATTAAGCTGGGTACTTGTGCCTTATAAAGCATAAATATCCACGCCCAAAAGTAGTCCATATAATAAATAAAATGCTTAGTTTTGTGGCCTTGTATGCTCGAGTCCTTAAGTATTTGGGGTGTTTTCTCACCCGATGCCCTAAGACCGTCCGGTTTGCCACGCCCAAAAGTAGTCCATATAATAAATAAAATCCTTAGTTTTGTGGCCTTATTTGCTCGAGTCCTTAAGTACTTGGGGTGTTTTCTCACCCGATGCCCTAAGACCGTCCGGTTTGTGTGTCGCTGATTAAAGGCTCGTTAGATGAGCAGATTAGAAAGCCTAAGAGAATTAAGAAATAATGCCACCAAAAATACAAAAAAATAAAAAAATAAAATAAGGCATAAGAGTTAGAGTTAAAAAATTCTAGTCAAAATTTCGCAGTCACAAAGATGCATATGACTTAGGGTAAAGTAATAGACTAGATAAGAAATACGGTTTGACTCCTTACCTTGATTGATAACAAGTTTTTGAATAAAGACTAAATTTAAGAATGAAAAATTCAATTTTCCTATACCTTACAGATTACATGAACTCTTGCAATAATACTTCAAATATTTTCTCTTTTTCAAAATGCTTTTTGAAAATGCTAACACTTTGGTTCTCTTTCTTTTTGGATTTTGCGGGTATAATCCACTGAAAACCCTCGCGAGACAAAACTCGTCCTTTAGGGGTAACCTAGAGGTTTAACGGCTTGTTGCACATACTAAGTACAACCGTAATTCCTACGAAAGTCAGTTAGGTTAGTTCTGTTTTATTGTTTTGCTCGAGAACGAGCAAAGGATAGGTGTAGAGGTGCGTTTGGACACATATTGCATATTTGTTATTACATTTCTACACCCACTCTGTATAAATCCTGTAATTATACTGTCTTAATACCTAATTTGTGCAGGATATGATGGAAGAAGATAAACCATAAATCCAAGCCAACTAAATCAGATTCTTGGGAGGATTTAAATCACAACTAAAGATTGAGCATATCAGAGAAGATAAATCCAAATCTAATTCAGTTAAGATCAGATTTTTGAAGATCCAGTTTGTTAGCTTGAAGAATCAACAAGAATAGAGGCAAATTTAGAAGTTCAAAGGCAACCTTATCAATATACAAAGGGATACTAAAGTATTGGGACCTATATTTAAAAGATTTAGAGAGATAAGACAAAATCCAACTGAAGATCAAGGGATAAACAAATATTTATCTCAAACATTATCTCCAACCTTATCAAAAGATCGTTTCTATTGCCAAGCGATTTTGTCCATATCTTCAACCTTATTTCCAACCTTATCAGAAGATCTTTTTTGTTGAGATAGCGATTTAGTCTCATACTTAAGTGCGCTCTCCCCTCCCCATTTCTCCTATAAATACCTCCAAATTCAGAGGCAAAAAGGACGATCAAGCAGAGAATAGAATAGATTTTTGTATAGGATTAACTTAGATTTTTCTTTCTCTTTTAAATGTAAATTTTATTTTTTTATGTAACTGAGATCGAAGAACAGTTTCATGGAAGAACAAGAGTGATGCTTGTATTGAGAGTGACATCGGTGTAAGTATTCTTCCTTTCTTTCATTGTTATTAAATTCAATCAAAGTTTCTTTTCTACTCTTGTTTTTATTACTTCTCTCTTCTGTGTTTGTGAATCCAAACGACTCCAAAAGCTTTGAAGTTGCCTCGCCCTTGTAAGTGTTGTTGATGGCCTATGGTGATGAACAACCATCTCTATGGTAGTATAGCTTGCACCTTCATTTCGTAGTGTAGATCGGGAATGGAGAAGATCTTATCTGTCATGCTTCGCTCGCCTTCAAGCAATAGTACATTGTTGACAAGGATTCCACATAAGTCATCAACCGGAAGAGGTAGGTAGTTTTTTCTTCCTTTCTTTTAATCCTTTAATTTAGATCACCACCATCTCCTAACTCTTTTATTCATTTTTTATTTCTTTCTTTAACTTAGTTTATTATTTTTCAAATCATCATCTCCTTCTATCTATCACTTTCACAATTTAACATAACTTATTTTTCTTTTCTTTTAAAGAACAAGAGAAGAACTTTAACCATTTTTAGTGAACTAAAGAGAACTTACAAAAAGCTTCAATTGCTAGTCCCTCCTTGTGGATCACGACCCGCATAGCCACTCGCTATCGCGGTAGTATTGAGCACCTTGCATTCATTATTCTTAAGTTCTAAAATTCTATATTTTCTGTGTGCAGGTCTAAACTCAATCACCAAGAAAATGAGTAGGTGGATGTATTTCTCCTCTCCTTTTCTGGCTATTTGGAAGCTAAAGATCTCCACAAGTTGAACCCCTTCTTCATAGCTTTCATAACTATTTATAAGGGTTATCAGGGGTTGAATTGTCCCCTAAAAATCCTCCATAATGAGGATTAACTTCCACTTTACGTGAGTATTAATTGACCAAGTAATAGTTGTCAGTTACAATAGAAACGCAAGTCTCGCACTGGACGCGGACTTCATTTTGTTGTTGAGACGCAGAGCTCACAGGCTAGTGTCTGTCTTGGAACGCAGAGCTCATAGGCTCGCGTTAAAGTTGAAACACGGAGCTCTTGCATTGCAGGTCGTGTCTGTGTTGGAACGTAGAGCTCGTAGGCTCGCGTTGACGTTGAAACACGAAGCTCACAGGCTCGCGTTGAAATTAAGACGCAATGCTACTTAGGCTCGCGTCTGAATCACGACCATCGCGTTTGGGATAGAACATGACCCTCGCGTCGTGTTTGTTGGAGCGTGACATCCGCATTGATGTAGTGCTAAATTGCACTTAAGGTTGAAACGCAACCCTCGCGTTGACTTGAGGTCTGCATATAAGCCTTTTGTCTTCATTGATTTTTTTTAGAGAGCATACAAAACCCCTTCAAAGTTTTCGAAAGCTCATAATTGACTGGAAAGAATTTCGAAATACTTTGGACTCCATATTGATTTGGACTTCTGTGATTACACGGGCAATCTTTTAAGATGCCTTGAGCTCGACCTTGTCTGGATTCTGGTCTTCGTGAGTGTACTGTTGAACTGCTTGAAGCCTCTAAGGAAGATTGTTGTGTCTAGATACGCAGCCTAGAACATATTTGGGCTCTAGTTTGTCTTGTTGGTGTACCGTTGAACAGGTAGAGTTATCGATTTCTTTTGCCAGTGTATTATTGAACTGATTGCAAAAGCAGAAACAAACTACTATTGTGTTGGAAAGAGAGAACGCGGCTTTCGCTGATGAAGACGCGACTATCGTGCTTTGTCTTCTTTGGATGCGACAGTCATTTGTTGTTGAGACGTGACACTCATTTGATGTTTGGGACGCGACACTCATTTGGTGTTAGGGTCACGACCCTGGCTGTTGTATTTGAAACGCGAAGGTTGCGCTCGAAGCTTCTGGAGGTGGACGTCGAATGAACGTGAATGTCGCGTTATGACGCGTGTCTCGCTCAGATTGAGTCAAGATTCATGCTGCAAATCCAGGCCATTGAATAGCCTATAAAAGACAAGGGTCTTTCAACAGTCTTTTCACTTTGACTGTTATCTTCTTCCTCAAACTCGTGTCTGAGTTTTCTTAAGCTTTTCAACAAAACCCAAAAGCTCTAAGTTTTTTCAATCTTCTTTCAAAGATTTAATCTGTGGAAACGGCCCAAAAATTGAAGCAAACTGCTTCGTCATCCAGCGTTGTCGCTGCCTCAACCCCAATGAGTGGTGTTCCTCCTCAGGAACTGGAAGCCCCCATCTCAGGTAAAGAGAAAATGGCTTTCGCCATTATTTTGAACACGACGGGGTTCGCCCCTTTGAACTTCTTTAGAAGTTGATCAATCGATGTGGAGTTCGCAGGCTCGCGTTTGATTTGTAAACGCAACTTTCGCGTTGACGAATGGAATGCGGGTCTGATGATCCTCATGTTTTGTTTTGTCAACGCGACCCTCGCATCTATAAATAGAACGCGGGTCTGGAGAACTTCGTGTTTTGAGACTTCTAAACGCGGGTCTTATTCCTTTTTAGACTCGCATCTGAGTCTCAGTACTTAGAAAAAAATTTTAAGTCTTCAAGTTCTGAAGTTCAGGAGCGGGCTTCATGTGAGTCTCGCGTTTCAATCCACTGAAGCAAGTCTAATGTGTTGAGACCCGCGTTTGAACTTCATTTTTTTTTTTTAGAAAATCAGACTGAATAAAGCGAAGAATTTTAATTACCAAAGATGTGATATTAACTTTGCAAGCAATGATTAGGTAACTTCGCTGGGGAAGTTGAATAGGAAAGGTATAGTTTTAACCAAAAATATCTCGTTTTACTTAGGAAAATCGAGAAGATTACTATCAGAGGTATAGTTTTGAACTTAACAGTGAGATTTGCTAGAGGTATAATATTAACTTAGCAATCGAAGATGTGTGATATTAACCAAAGATCTCATTTTCATTTGAGAAAATCGAGAAGACTACTGCCAGAGGTGTGATATGTACTTGACATTGATTGAATTTGCGATTTGAGCAAATTGAATTGTCAGAGATGTAATCCTTAACGTGACAGGGACTTGTTTTGCATGCTAAAGTTAACGATTAACTTAGCATTGAAGATATAATTTCATTTTCGTTAAGAAAATCAAGAAGAATTATTGTCAGAAGTGTAATGTTTAACGTGGCAGAGACGTGTTTACTGCTAAAGGTGTAATACTTAACATAATAGTAACTGATTTTTGCAATTTGAACAAGTTTGGTCAGAGGTGTAATGTTAACTTAACCGAAATTGGTTTTGCGATTTGAGCAAGTTTATTCAGAGGTACAATGTTAACTTAACCAAGAGGTTTTGCAATTTGAGTAAGTTTGTTCAGAGGTGTAATGTTAACTTGACCGAGATTGGTGAAGCTGTCATTCTATTGAAGAGAGTTAACAAGTAGAGTTTAACCTGTTTGGAATATAGTGAGGTCTCTCAATTAGAGGAATAATGTTAACATGACAGGTTCGATCTGTAACCATTTCGTTGGAGAAATAAATACAGTTTTTTGTGATCTTACCATTCCATGGGAGGAAATTAGTAAGGGATTTTAGTAGGATTGGTGGAATCAGGTCTCTTAAGAGTTTTACCAAACCCTCAGCTATCAACGAATTTGATTTGCCTTTGCCAACTACCGTTTGAGTTGTGGTAGCCTTGCTATTCCCCTCAGCATGACAAGTTATTAAGGACTTTTCGTTGGGCTTAAAAGCCAACTTCTCCTTTATCCTTAGCCGTTGGAGGCGTTGGATTGTCTTATTACTTTAAGTAACGTGTACTTTCTGAGTTCTCACTCGCAAATGATCTCTAAAATCTTGCTGGGGATTAAAGAAGTGGGTACGGACTCTATGGGGAGTATATCAGAAGATTAATGTTCCTCATGGAATTCTCTCTGATATTAAGTTGGTCGCCACACTTTGATATGAATGTGGAAACACTGAAAAAACTCTGCAAAGACGCATTGCGAACCTTCTTAAATAAGTTCAGCCTGATAAGTCATCAGCTAAACTCATTCATCCACCATGAGAATTGTTTGATCGCCACATCTTGATATGAATGTGGACACTGAAAAGGTTCTGTAAAAATGCATCACGAGCCTTCTTCAATGAGTTCGGCTTGATAAGTCATCAGATAAACTCATTCAATCAGTTCATCTGACTATTTGGATGCTCTATCGTTGAATTATGCTTTAATCGATCGAACAGGAGAATGGAGACATGCTACCATTACCTATGAAAAAGTTAGGCTAGATAAACCATCCTTTTGGATCGAGAGGAACGATTAAGAAGAATAATGCTTAAAATTGTTGCCTAGGCATGCTCGACTTCAAAATATGACCTATTTTTCTAGATTGAAAGTGAATGTAGGTCTACGTACTAGAGAAGAGTGACAAGGCTAAAACCGATGGTTTACCTTCGTCATCCTTCGATGTTGACATGCATCATTGTCTCCCAATGTTCAGTTGGCTCTGTTTTCCATTATGTTTGCAAAGGGGGAAAACTTACAAATAAAAAGTTTGAGGAGCTAAATTACAAGTATTCTTAAAAAAGATTACAAGTAGATCTCCTCAGAGATTCTGGAGAAGTGTGCCGATAGGAGTCTGGTCAGCGCGCGACCACTTTGTCCCTTTGACGATGCGAGCGATGAGATTCCCTTCTCGCCTGGTTCCGGGAATCAGAGAATAGAGAGTTGGTAGAACCCTCTTGCTGCTTCTCAAAATCGCCTCCAATTAGGAATTCCTTCTCGCCTGGTTCCGGAAATTCCTTGAGAAGAAGAACGATGATAGGGCATCAACACCCTAGATAGAGAAAGCAATTCTCTAAAAGGTCTCTGAATTCGAGAACGCACGGTGCGTTATGAAGAAGCCTCTGTTGAAGAAGCTGATTGATCGGCCCTTGTGATCAGAAGGCGGTTGATGGCTCCTTCCTCGGCAATCTGATCTCTCTCGATTGGCCCCCCCTTCTCTCTGTACCCCTGGCGGGTTATTTATAGGGAGAGCAAGGGTATAATCGTCCCCTTGAAGATATGGAAACAGGTTGAACTGAATCTGTTTGAATCTGGAAAGTAGCCTTGCTGCGAGGCTAGAATAGCTTCTGCGGAGCTAGAAAATGGCAAGTCGGTTGATCTTTCCGATTTGTTATGATCCTTTCCATATCGTTGAAGGATTTTCCCTGATCCTCTTACTCGTTTCAAGAGAGTCAAGAGATTGTGGCAATCACCTGCCATATTTGAATCCCGATTGGATTTGATTTGCTTGGATCTGATCTCATCAGGAGATTTGATTGGTCAAAGGTTGACCATAGCAGGCTGATGGCGGAGCTGCCCGCTTTGAAACTCATAGCGGAGCTAGAGGCAATTCCCGGCGAAGTCCGAAAAGAGGCTTTTCGGCGAAGCTGTCAGTTAGCTTCCTGGCGATGCTCTGGATGATGTTAGCCTCTCAAACGAGGCTATCTCCTTGGGCTAATGTAATGCTATATGCTAGCATTTTAGACCTGCTGAGGTCTGTTTAGAAACAATCCGGGTTCACTGTTCTGCTTGCTGGATCAGTGGGGTCCGAGCTGCTTTCTTGTCCCTTAGAGGTGGGTGGAAACTGGTCTTCAGCTTGTCTGTCACTTGTCTTTTGTAAATGTCAACAAGTTTAGACATCGTTCGGACCAATGAGAATCTTGTCTTTTTTAAGTGTCAACAAGACCCCCTTCAAAGTTTTCGAGAGTCTGCAATAGCTCAGACTCCGAAACACTTTGAACTGCTGTGATGGTGGTGTGGAGTATGAACATCTCCATGATGGTTGAGTTCAGCTTCGCCTTCAATCCTGCTTTGGGATAGATTTGCCGAAGAATCGTGCAGATCCGCGAGTCGCTTCGCGTTTGCGTGCGGGTAGCTCCGCATCTGGGCTTCCAGAAATAGGTTCGCTTTGGAACTCTTCTAACTTTTCCGAGGCCAACTGCCATGGGCCGATTACGAGGAGGATTACTCCTTCTCTTGCACTGATCGAGAGAGATGTTCTCCGATTTGCACGTTTCCAAGGGAGGATACTCCCTTTCTTCAAGGCGCCATGAGTGCCTTTTATGAGGGAGACATTTTCTTCCCTTGTACGGTTCCAATGGAAACCGTCCCTGTTATCAAGACGCAATCAATGCCTTAAGTGCGCTCGTGCTTCCATGCTTGAGGTGGTTGCGCTCAGGCCATGGGGCCTATAAATAGGACACTTGAGGTCCTCTGAAGAGAAGTGCCTTGCCTTTCTTCTTCCCTTCTCTTGGTTGAAAGAGATACTCAGATCTCTGAATTAGTGGGAAAGCCCATTCTGGTTGTTTAACCGGCCAAGGACCAGTAAGTCTTGATCATTTAAAGACTTCACCGCTTTTAGGGAATTCATCTCCCTTGGTTTAGCTTTGACAGCTCGCTTCAGGGATTAGCTTCCCTTTTTCTTCATCTTGCAATTGGCTGTTAAGTCCGCTGCGCAGGCAGGACTTGGGACTTGGCTTCTTCAATAGTTGAGCCAGTCTTGCCATATTGGTGAGGTTGAGACTGTTTCTCACAAGATCAGTCTGACTTTGCCGTATAGGCGAGGCTAGGACTTGGCGTTTGCTGAGCCAGCCCATGGTTGCTGTGCAGGTGGAGCTTGTCCTCTGCTGAAGCCGGATTGCTTTGCCGCTGAAGAATCTGACTTAATGTTTTTGCAGCTCTTTCTGTGCTTAACTGCTAACTTGCTTCAATTTGCCTTGCAGCGAGCTATGCTTGCCAGTCTGGTGACTTGATGGAAGAAGCCATAAAATTGCCTTATGCTTCCCAGGTTGAAGCTTTACTTTTAAGCAGGAGGAACAATTCGGGGCAGCGAATGCGCGTCCCAGGGGCTGTTGGCAGCCTCTTATCCGAGATGATTCGTTCTGAGGTGAGGCTGGTAGCCGCTTTGTCGGAGATGATCCGCTTCGAGATAGTGGGCTTTGCCTGTGGGATCGTCGGTACCATTGCCGACTTTCAACTTTGGTGGCCTTTGGGGGCGATCCACTTCAGGGAGTGGGCTTCACACCCGTCAGATCCGTGGTATCAAAACTAGTTCCCATTATAGGTGATCTGACGTGTTGGCGGCGATAAGCTTTTACTGCCAGGCTTCAAAAAAAATGGCCTAGTAATATCCGCCATTTTGTGGAGAAAAATGACCGTGTCCCGGTAGCAGAACTGGTTACAGCCTTGTGCAGGAGGAAGGCCTTTCATGTTCAGTTGATCTGGTCTGGAAGCAGATAAAACCGCTTGTATGCCTTTTATGCAAATGGCCTTGCTAGACAACTAGGTGTGTTGTATGAAACACAACTTTGATGTAATATCAAATGTATCTTTGCTTTTAAACCAATGAAAGTTCTTTGTCTGATCATATGATTTTTGCTTACTTCACTGAGAGTTCGGCCATTGCTGGGCTAAACTGCGCACGGGGCTAAGGACATAGCCCTTCCTTTGAGTATCTTCGCGAGGCTGTCATATCAGCGCCTCTTTAGAGGGCTAATTCAAACCTTTCGGTTAAGTCCTTGAAGGATTGCGCGAAGTCCGCACTTTGCTCTAGTGCGGAGTTAACCCTTTAGTGGGATTGAACCGTCGCTTTTGGGAAAGCGTCTCAGGCGCTTCGGGCACTGTTTCGAATTAATTCGAAACGGCGGCATGTGCCCTTTTTTGAGGCCTTGATTTAGGCGCTGATTGGCCTATAAAAGCCCGATCGGGCTGAGAGAAAATCATCATTTCTCTTTGAATTTTCCAGAGTACCTGACTCTTCTTCTTCCTTTTCTTCATCTTCAAGAGTTCAAAGACTCCTGTAATTCTTCAATGGCGCCCAAGAGACGAGCGGGAAAGGAAGCAGCGACTTCTGCAGCGGAGGGCCCCCCTCCTCCGTTCATTGAGCGACCGATCGCTGGTAAGAGATTCTCCAATCTGATTAGAGAGTGGTCTTCATCCTTTGGAGTCGATACTCGGCTATTAGGACGATCGAATATGATCTGTCCTTATCAGGGAACTCGTTTCCCTTAACTTCCCTATTTTGCTTGCACCAGGGAAGTAAGAACTGAACAGTTCTTCTCTTGGGCTTCCATAGGAAGCCATTGCTTGGGCAATTTTCATCCTGTTGAGGAACAGGACATGGGTCGCGTGCGTTCAGTCGTGGCCACGAAGGGTGACTGTTAACCATAACGTCCTTTTGATGACGTCAGCCCTTAGGGCTATGCCACTTCCTGCAAAGATGCAGTCTTATCTGTGAAGCGAAGCTTTTTATCAAAGCTATTATCCCTCTGTTCCTGCTTTCTGGACGAGGCTATGCCTTAGCGAATTTTTATGTCTTCGCATCCATTCGATTGGTGAACTAATCATAGTTCATTTTTTTTTTTTTTTTTTTGCAGTACATTACGCCTCCGGCCTCCAGAACAGTCTATTTGGCGTAACCAGTCGAGCAGGCGGGAGCATCAGCTTGCAGTTCATCGGGCAGGCTTCCTTGTTCAGTGAGCCGAGCTCCCTTGTACGGGATACGCTCATTCAGAGCGGTGGCCCGCAGGCCATGCGGAGTATTTTGACTACGGCTCCGTTTGAAGATATCGACCGTCAGGCTTACAAAAAGCCTGACTTCATGTTCGGGGATGCTGCACCTGATCCCGATCGCCAGCTGCAGGCCGGCGAAGGCCAGTGGATCTTCCAGTTGGATGGCGAGAGATTCTATCTCCCGTCTAGTAAGCGGCATTTCGCTTTGTTTTCTTTCGCGAGCGTGACTTGGGCTCGGAAGATGGCGTGGGGCGTGAGCCTAAACGTCGAGTCTGTAAGTGTCGGGAGGTTGACATTCCAAACCGGCTATTCGAGGGCGGGCCCTCCTCGTAGCATAATAGGGCTATACCCTGGGAAGGTGTCGCGGGACCTTCCAGTAGGAGAGAATCCAGCTGCGGCGCCGACCTTCGGTACTCAGTTCTGCGAAGCTGACGGGAACTACCGCGCCACAGATTTCAGGGCTCCTGGTTGGGTCCACCCTCCTAGGTCATGGTGGGCGGAGTTGACCAATTATATCCTCAATCATTTTGAGGGGGAATTAGAGAGGTTGAACCTCTATGAGGCCGTCAGGGCGACCTGCTACGGCATCGAGATGAAGGTGGCGTGCTTCTACGCCATTCTTGAGTTGTACTGCCCAGCCTCGGGGACTTTCTTCACCCCGGTTGGTGAATTGGGCATGGCCCTGCATGAGATGCGAGAGATCTCTGCTTTGCCCTTCGGGTCTCTTCCATATGAAGAGTATTTTCCGTGTGAGGCGGAGCTGGCCCTCTTGGAGAAGCAAGAGCCTGCTTTGCTTGAGACATATCGGGAATTGATGTGCCACCTGCACATTTGTTCCAGCATCCATACTGGTGGTAAGGGTAGCTCGAAGAGCTTAAAGAGCTGGGGGAACTACTTGTTCCCGGATATGACTAGTGCGCCCGAGGCAGCTCATTGCGGAGTTGTTGAAGAGGACATCTTGGTAAGGATGGAGGTGCATGCTGAAAAGGACATCGTCGTGACAGAAGATGATGGTCCTTTCGAGAAGGGTGATGTTCTTCGGAGCTTTCACCATCAAGCCCGTTGGCCTATGTCTCGCAAGGCGTTGCTGGCCGGATTCTTAACCATCTGGTTAAAGAAGTGTGTCGTGCCTTCTTCTTCGGGTGACATTGTCCACCCGAATGTGCTGCTGCCTGCTGTCCGCTTGGTCCATGGCCACCGTCTGGGTCTTCTCCCGGCCATGGTGTGTTGTATCCAGAGGGGCCTTCGTGTACTGACGGAGGCTTTCTGCAGGCCAATGGCGTCAAGGCGAGGGAAGGGTGCCGTCCTGCCTCGTGACGGACCCAATCCTAGGGTAGGTTTGCCGTACACCTACTTGATGGCGTGGTTCGCCTTGCACTGCCCTACTTTAATTGGAGCTGGGGAGGACCCTCCGCAGGGTGTTCAAACGGCGCTTCTCCGTCGTTTTGAAGGCTGTTTGTGGCAGAAAACTTATGTGGCCGAGGCCCGTAAGTTAGTGCGTCGTTATGACGTTTACAGCCTGTTCCGCTGTTTTCCTCGCCTGCGGGGTGCGGGATACAACGAGGAATTCCGTGATGTGGAATCAGGTCGGTCCCCCATGAGTCGGGGTATTTTCGAGTGGCTGGTCTGTATCCGGCCCTCGCATCTGCTGTACCGGAGTGGGGATACCTGCTACATGGAGCCCTACATCCCGAGCCGGTTCGCCCGCCAATTTGGGTATGACCAGTTGTATGTGGGCAACCCGAATCCGGACCTGGCTTTCCTGGGGAGCCTTATTGATGGGGCTCGTGCTTGGCGGTTCTTTACCGCGGATGACACTGGAGCGTGGCTACGCACGCCGTTGAGGGATCCCGGCCTATGGACGACCCTGTGTTTCTGCCAATGGTATGCAGCTTCGAATTCCACGCCTCCTGAATTCAATGCCAATAGTTCTGGTGTGAAGTTGATTTCTCATCGGATGAGGCAGAAGGCTTTGGATAAGGAGGGCAAACGAGTCCGTGTTCCTGGCATAGAGGAGTTCATCGCTGTAGATGACAGCGAGGCTTCTGATGCGGGGAGCCCTCGCTTCGAGGCAGAGACAAGGGCTGATGCCCACAAAGCTGGTGCTCATGAAGCCGGGTCTGGTGTAATGGGGACAGCTCCCCCACAGCATGTGGAAGAAGTGGAGGAAGAGGACTCTGAGGTCCACTTCAAAAGGAAGCGTGGGAGTGGATCCCGTAGGAAGTCGTCGGCGAAGAAGCCCCGTCGCCAAACTCCTACCATTGTGGTGGAGGGCGACCTCCCTACGGCGCCTCCTTCTGCTGCTCTATTAGTGGCTGAGCCGTCGGTTGCTGAACCGACTACTGGTAAGATTGGTCCCATCTAATATGCCTTTAGCGCGCTTTACATAACTCATCATTTGCTTTTTGTTGCAGGAGCTGAGGCAGTTGGAGAGCAAGGGGAGCATACGATCCCCTGTTCACTTATGGAAGTGCAGCTGGTTCCTTTGCTCGCTCGGAGGAGTCTGGAGGTGATGCGGCCGATATTGGCCCTTCGGGCGCTGGGACTTCTAAAGGAAGTCCTATGGCATCCAGCTCTGCCGGGTGGTCTGCGGAGGAATCGGCGAGTGGGCCAGCTATCCGCGTTGAGTCTGGTAAGAACTTTCCGATGGGACCCTTGGATTCCGATGCGGCTGACGAGGTGACATCGGCCTTTGGTAAGACTAAGATCTCTTGGTCCTCGCCTATTTGTTGCATCTCCTTTTTGACCTTGGTTTTGTTGCAGGTATTCGTCCCCAAGGTGCATCAGCTTCGAAAGAAGCGGAGGGTTTTCCTGAAGGGTCAAAGGGCGATATGAGCGCTTCGACCGGGGCAGACGCAGCTGTGTTAGACGCGCTGTATGGCGACCTGCCTTTTTATCAGCCCAAATCAGCGGAGGGCCCTGAGGTTGAAGAGGCGGCAGTCCCGGAGGTACCCTCACTTCCAGTCACATCAACGAGTGAGGTGCAGACTGTTTTGCCGAATACGGCACTGAGGGTGATTGTGAGCCCTACCTCCCCGACGCTGGTAGTTGAGCCTGCTGCTCAGGAGGTGGTTGCCAGTCCTACCTCCGCGGTGGCTGGCGTGCTGGTGTCGCTGAGGACTCCGCCGAGGTCACCTTTGGCTTGCCCTGCTGCAGTCGATGTTCCCGCTTCTTCTTCTGTGGCGGTGTCGACTGGGTTGGTAGATTACTCCGAGGTTGTCTCAAGGGTCGATGAAGCTGAAAATGACTTTATCGGTAATCTGGTCGACAGCTTCTATAACAGTTTGGAGCAGACTATCGGTCTAGTCTTGAAGGGCTCGCCTGTGCCATTTTCGAAGCTGAAGATGGTCCTCTCCCGTGGCATTGAGTGTATCCGGGACTTTGAGGGGTACCATCAAGCTGCTGCTCTAGAGCTCCTGGTAGATGACCTTGAGAAGGACGTGGAGGAATGGCGCCATTTCCATCGTTCCGACGCAGCGTCTTTGGCTGATGAACGGCTGGCCCGTCTTGTCGCCCAGAAGCGCGAGGCTCAGCTCGCTGCTCAAGAGGCTGTTGAGGCTATCTCCTCTGACTTGAGGTCCTTGGAGGCAGAGGAAGCAGAGGTTGGGAGTGCAATTGATGCTTCCAACAGTGCTCTTCTTGACGCTGAAGATAAGATCAAGAGGGCTGAAGAGATGATCCGAAAGGCAAATCTCCTCTTGTCGAAGGCTACACAGATGCGTCATGAAGAGTCTACGCGGCTTAAGCAGCTCAGGGCTCGAAGTGAGGAACTGGCGGAGCGGAAGTCATCACAGAGGGCGACTTTGGCGGAGACCGAGGCTCGTCTGGCTCAGGCGGTGGACTTCGATGAGGCGGAGCTAAGATCACAGGCGCTGGCCCAGGCTGAAGATGACAGGAGGACGAGGCTAGCTTCGCTTGGAGATCGGATCCGATCTTATCATGTACGCCTATAGGCTCCTCCATGTATCCCATCCCTTTTGGAATTTAATAAAAATTCATTCTTTTGTCATCTTTGTTTGTTTGGATAATGAGGCATGGCTGTCTGTTGGTTCAGAGGTCGCGATGACATAACCAATTGAGATGTTGCCAGTCTCGAGGTTAGCCCATTGCGGGGCTAAAAGGGGAGATACTTGCCTTTTGTAAATGTCAGCAAGCATCGAGATTGAGACTTAGCTGTCTGCTGGTTCAGAGGTCGCAATGACATAACCAATTGAGGCGCCGCTAAGTTCAATGGTGGATGAAACTTGGCTATCTGCCAGTTCAGAGGTCGCAATGACATAACTGGTTTAGAAGCCACCAAGCTCAACAATAGGTGATACTCGTCTTTTGTAAATGTCAACGAGTATCGAGACCTGTCTTTTGTAGATGTCAACAGGGCTCGGAATTGAGACTTAGCTGTCTGCTGGTTCAGAGGTCGCAATGACGTAACCAATTGAGACGCTACTAAGCTCAATGATAGATGAGGCTTGGCTATCTGCCAGTTCAGAGGTCGCAATGACGTAACTGGTTGAGAAGCCACCAAGCTTCATAATAGGTGATGCTCGTCTTTTGTAAATGTCAACGAGTATCGAGACCTGTCTTTTGTAAATGTCAACAGGGCTCGGAATTGAGACTTAGCTGTCTGCTGGTTCAGAGGTCGCAATGACGTAACCAATTGAGACGCTACTAAGCTCAATGATAGATGAGGCTTGGCTATCTGCCAGTTCAGAGGTCGCAATGACGTAACTGGTTGAGAAGCCACCAAGCTTCATAATAGGTGATACTCGTCTTTTGTAAATGTCAACGAGTATCGAGACCTGTCTTTTGTAAATGTCAACAGGGCTCGGGATTGAGACTTAGCTGTCTGCTGGTTCAGAGGTCGCAATGACGTAACCAATTGAGACGCTACTAAGCTCAATGATAGATGAGGCTTGGCTATCTGCCAGTTCAGAGGTCGCAATGACGTAACTGGTTGAGAAGCCACCAAGCTTCATGATAGGTGAAGAGGTCTCGTTTGCACGAGGGAACCACTGTCATAGGTTTAATGTTAACATAACAGTGGGATATATGTGGTCCTACCATTCTATGGATGAGAATTGGTAAGTGACTTTGGAGATCTCGTTCTCACGAGGAGAAATGAGGGGACTGCTGTCATAGGTTTAATGTTAACGTAACAGCGGAGTATATGTGGTCCTACCATTCTATGGATGAGAATTGGTAGGTGATTTTGGAGAGGGAATCAAATGGGAGCAGGTCCCTTGGGATTTTAAGCAAACCCCAGCTACCAACAGGTTTGATATGCTTGGAGAAAGAGAGAGGCTTTCTTTGTGCGCATTCCGGACGCGCGGATCTCGATCAGAGGTGTAATGTTAACTTGATCGAGAGCAAGATCCTTGATTAAGGATAGTACTTCTTTAAGAATTTGCCATTGATCGGCATCATGAGTAGGTCGCCACCTGCATTCATAAGGCGGTATGCCCCGTTTGAATAGACTGTCTCTATTACAAACGGTCCTTCCCATTTAGGCTGAAATTTGCCTTTGGTCTTGTGCGTCATAATCATCGGTCGTCTGACGGCTAAGACCAGGTCTCCTTTATGGAAGATTCTCTGCTTGACCTTTTTATTGAAGGCTTTTGACATCCGAGCCTGATATAGCTCGATGTGTTGCTGAGCTTGTAGCCGCTTCTCGTCTAGGGCTTCGAGCTCTTGAAGACGCGGGCGATCATTGTCTTCTGATGTCATCTTAGTAGTCAGGGCTACTCGCAATGATGGCACCTGGATTTCCAATGGGATGACCGCTTCGCACCCATATACCAGGGAGAAAGGCGTATTGCCTGTCGGTGTCCGAACCGTAGTTCGGTAGGCCCAAAGGCATTCACCGAGCTTTTCGTCCCAATCTCGCTTATTCGAGGAGACAAACTTCTTGAGCAGCTTGATGATTGTCTTGTTGAATGCCTCTGCCAAGCCGTTGGCGGCAGGATTGTAGGCGGTTGAAGCCACATTCTGAATTCGGTATTTATCGCAGAACCGATAGAACCCTTGGCTTACGAACTGGGGACCATTGTCATGGATGATCCGTCTGGGTACACCAAATCGATGGATGACCTGGTGTTTGATGAAGCTAACCAGATGGGAGGTTTTGACTTCGGCCAATGGTATGGCTTCTGCCCATTTCGAGAAATAATCGGTTATTGCCAGGATAAACCGGTGACCTCTTGCCGAAGAGGGGCTAATTGGCCCTACGACATCAGTTCCCCATGCTTCAAATGGCCATGAAGCAACAGTAGGGTGGAGCAACTCCGAAGGTTGGTGTATGAAGTCTGCATGGACTTGGCACGCCTTACACCTTCGTGCATATTGGGTGGCATCGGCTATCATGGTCGGCCAGTAGTACCCAAGTCTGTGCAGCCTGTCTTTAAGCTTTGGACCCGGCTGGTGAGCTCCGCAAATGCTATCATGTGCTTCTTTAAGCACTTCCTGTGCCTCTGAATGGGAAAGGCAATGGAGGAGGACACCGTCATATGAACGACGGTAGAGTGTCTTCAAAGTGGGATCATAGTAGAAACGGAGCGACCTTCGTCTGATGGACGCCGCTTCTTTGGGATCGTCTGGAAGCAGACCGTGCAGAGCGTAGTCAATGAGGGGGAAGCGCCAATCCCTCGGCTCAAGATCCACGGAGATATTATGGGCCTCTTGGATCCTTAGCATATGCTTGGAGCATACGAGATGCCGGGTTGCGACTGTGAGGTGATACTCGGTATCGGCCGGTAAGGCTAGCGTCGTCGCTAATGCAGCGAGAGCATCCGCCTTGGTATTTTGAGATCGGGACACATGCCCGATGTAGAAGCCTTCAAACAGGCTAGCCAGTTCGATGGCTGTATGATAGTAAGGCACCAAGTCTTCATGGCGGACTTCATATTCACCTTTTACCTGGCTAATGATCAGTTTTGAATCGCCATAAGTTTCAAGATAGCGTACCCCCATTCCGTGGGCAAGCTGAAGACCAATGAGCAGAGCATTGTATTCCGCTACATTATTAGAGCATGACTCTGTCAAGGAGAACGCTCTGGGAAGGATATGATCCTGTGGGGAGATGAACACAACCCCCACTCCGGCAATAATCTTTCCTTTGGGGCCCATCCGCGATGCTCCGTCGAAGAACATCTGTCATACTTCTTCTACTGAGGTAGCATTAGATTCGAAGACCTCATCAGGGATGTCTTCGTGAAGCTTTGAATATTCCGGGACTGGATGCGCAGCCAAGAACTCTGCAAGGGCTTGACCTTTAACCGCCTTTTGAGGGGTAAAGGTTATGTCGTATTGGGACAATAGCAGTGCCCATTTAGCCAACCTTGAGTTCAACGACCCTGGCTTCGTCATGAGAAGACGTAAAGGGTTTACCCTGGAGATGACATGTATGGTTTGGCCAACCAAATAATGTCGTGTCTTCTGGACAGCGAAGACGAGAGCTAAACACTCTTTCTCAATAGGATTGTACCGAGATTCTGCTCCTATGAGAGTTCTACTCAGATAATAAATGGCCTGCTCATGGCCATTGTCGTCCTTCTGAGCGAGGAGGGCGCCGAGGGAATAATCCAGGGCTTTCACATAAAGCAAGAATGGTTTCCCTGATGTAGGGGCCACCAAGACTGGAGGTTTTGTGAGATACCTCTTAATGTCTTCATAAGCTTCTTGACAAGCTCGATCCCATATGAAGGCAGTACCCTTCTTCATTAGTCGGGTAAATGGTTGGCAACGGCCCGATAGATTTGCTATGAATCTTCTGATATAGGCTAACCTGCCTTGTAAGCCTCTGAGCTCTTTGAGGTTCGTTGGTGGATGCATGTCCTGGATGGCTTTGACTTTGTCTGGGTCTAGATGGATTCCTTTTGATGTGATTATGAACCCGAGGAATTTGCCGCTGGATACTCCTAAAAAGGATTTTGTCGGGTTCATTTTCAACTGATGAGCCCGCATTATATTGAACATCGTCCTCAGATCGTGAAGATGTTCATCTTTGCTGCGGCTTTTGACGGCAATGTCGTCAACATAGCATTCCACCGTCTTTCGGAGATGGTCGCGGAAGATCATGCTCATTGCCCGCTGGTAGGGTTGCTCCGGCGTCCGAAAAATCCGAAAGGGTACAGTGTAGCAGTAGGAAGGTTCGGAAAGAAGTATGCTTCTCGTCATCGGGATACATCTTGATCTGATTGTACCCTGAGAAGCCGTCCATAAAAGACATCCTCTCGAACCCGCATGTGTTGTCAATCATGACATCAGTGATCGGCAGTGGGAATTCATCTTTGGGACAGGCCGTATTGAGATCACGGTAGTCGATGCAGATACGTATTTTTCCATTCTTCTTGAGGACAGGGACTACGTTAGCCACCCAATCTGGATGTTGTTCCTCCCGGATGAAGCCACAAGCAATGAGCTTATGAACTTCGGCTTCAATAGCCTCCATGATGTTTGGGCGGAACCGACGTTGTTGTTGCTTGACTGGCTTAACGTCGGGCTTGATGTTTAGACGGTGCATAGCGACCTGTGGATCGAGTCCAGGCATGTCTTCATAGCTCCAGGCGAAGACATCTATATACTCTTTTACGAGCATTATCAATTCTTCCTTTTCGATAAGTGATAAGCTTTCACTTATGAAAATAGGCTTGGGGTGATCTTGACTGCCCAAGTTGACTTGGATCACCTTGTCTTCGGTAGGTGGCTCGCGCAGCTCGAACCGCTTTTCCCATTGGAGGCTTAATTGCTGGGCCCAAGATTCCTCATCAGCAGCTTCCGCAGGTCCCAATTGACTGCCCGAGGTCATATTCACAGTGAGGCCGTTGAACATTCCTCCTATGCTGATGTCAGAGTCCCATTCGGCAGATGAGTCTGACTGTGATGGAATTGGCTCGTCGTCTTTGACTTGAACCGTTACTGATGATGTGGGTGTAACATAACCCAACCCCCTGCGTGTACTATCATAGTAATTTGCAGGTTTCCCTTTCGGGACAGCATTACGCATCAGACCGCGTCTTCCCTTTCCGAAGTTCAGGCCGCCTGCCTGCTTCAAGTCATATCCCATCTTCTCCATAATATGGTGTGCCGGTTGCGCATAATGGAAGAACTGTGGGGCTTCTGAGTCCGAGCTTGAATCTGTAGGTGCAGATCCCCGTGGCTGGGTTCTATTAATTATCCACTCGCCTTCCTCATCAGAAGGGATCTTACATCGGGGATTATTAAAGCATGCTACTATTGGTTCGCCAATCAAAATGACTGGCGTGCCCATTTCGGATTCCGAATCCGCCTCATTGCCACTTTCATCACTGTCTGGCAATGGTTCTCCCGGCGTTCCACTAGCCTCTTGATATAGGAGAGCATCTGTGAAATAATTTTCCACCCCCTTGAAGGGCTGCTTCTCAGCGAAGACAGTTCGTACTGTCGCATCATCCTCAACATACTTGAAGCACTGATGGAGAGTGGATGGAACGATCCAGTTGGCATGAATCCATGGTCGTCCCAGTAGCAGGTTGTATGATGTGTCCGCATCAATGACATAGCATGTCACTTCTGACTTCAGGCTTCCGATTCTGCAGCGAAGCCGAATCTTTCCAAGCGGATGGCTGCTCCCGGCGTTAAAACCGTATATTGTAGTGGTGGTCGCAGACAGCCTGTACAGTGGTATGCCGAGGAAGTAGAGGAGCCTTTTGGGGATGATGCTGAGCGCAGACCCCGGATCGACTTGCATCCTTTCAATACAGGTTGAACCGATATATCCGGTATAGTACAGAGGTCGATCATGCTTGTTGTCTTTGAGAAGCATATCTTCCGCCGTGAAGGTAATGGCAGGTACCTTTGACTGTGCGTGATGGCACTCTGAGCAGGAAGGCCGCATCTCATCACCAGGGATCTCAGGCATGCATGTCAGAAAGGACTCTGAGTTGGCTAGCGCATCTCTGAGTGCCTCTCTTGTCTCTTTAGAGAGACGAAGAAGCTCGTGTATTGTGATACGAGCCGGGATATTGGCTAAGTGGGCCAATATATCAAAGCGAAAGGGCGTGGCTAGCCCTTGGCTTGGCGGTTTCTTCAACACATGGTCGAACCGCACTTCCTTAGGCTTCTCTTTCCCTTTGGTCAGAACTGGAGTGGATGTCGGCATTGGTACTGACGCCGTTTGTTGCTGTATCTCGTCAGTAGGCTTGTCATACTACCTTTGATATGACTTTCCAGACCGGGTGCCCGTCTGTTGAGGCGCATCTGCCTGCGCCGTACAGGCATGTTTTTCTTCTTCAGAATCGCTGAGGGAAGCCGAAGTAAGATTACCATCGTCTGGCAGGACAGAGATGACATTGCAGGACTTGCCCTTTTTGCTGGAGTCCTTCGACGTCTGCTGTACGTCTTGGATGAGGTCGGGGTGTATCCACATAACTTCCCCTGTCTCTAATGTCACGGGGACGAGACCCTTATTGTTTTGAGTCATGGCTGGAGGATGCTTGAGTTCCAACCGCGGCATCAGGGCTGGATAGGTCCCGTCAGGAACTGTGACCTTCTGGGCAGTGCCGAACTCAAGAGTCACCATATTGGCAGTGACTTTCTTCTGCTCCGTCTTCAGTGTGAGGACTCCAGCGTCGACCAAGGCTTGAATTCTATCCTTAAGAACATAGCACTTGTCAGTAGGATGATGGACCATCCTATGATAAAGACAGTATTTGGGGTCATTTGTGCGCCCTATCTCATTAGGACGCCGAGCATCTGGCAGCTTCATCTTATTCCCTTTATGAAGCAGATGGAATATCGTGACCACCTGATCATCTCTGAAGGAGTACTGCTTAGGAGGGAATTTGGGCTCCTGATTGTTGAAGCTGCTCTTTTTGGCCTTTGACTGCATGTCCTCGGTCAGCTCGGCAGACATAATTTCCTTCCCCTTAGCTGGGGAAGACTGTGGGAGATCGCTACGCCCTTTGTTGCTCGCACCCCATTTGCTTCTAGGGATGGATGGCTCGAACTTCTTAGCCGACTTCTCGGCTATCTCAGCTTGTTCGACCAATTCTTTCCAAGTATGGGCTTTGACAGCCCCCATGCGAACTTCTACTTGATCCAAGAAGTTGTGTCTGCATGTCTGTAAGAGCATGGGTAATGGCATCCCTGCTGGGCACATCAGGGATAGATTTCTGAATCGTTCAATGTATTCACGGGCGGATTCGCCTTTCTTCTGCACGGTAGAAAGGAGCTTGTCCATGGTCACTTCGGTGTCGTCCTCATAGAAGCGAGAGAGGAACCGAGTTTCCAGGTCGATCCAGGAATTGATAGAGCCCGGGGGAAGACTGGGAAACCAATCAAACGCCACTCCTTTCAAGGTGCCGATGAACAACCTAGCCATGATGGCGTCGTTGCTTAAAACATTACCGGTCTGGGACCGGAAATAGTAGATGTGCTGATTAGGTGAGCTCTTACCATCATATGTATGCAATGTTGGTGGTTTGAACTTTGGCGGATATGACACCGAATCCCATTCCAGTGGGTAAGGACGGATTACCCCCACTTTCTTCAATTCATCCTTCTGAGCCAGGGATGAAATTTGAGCTTGAAGGCCCTTAAGGACTTCGGCATCCAGGGAAGAGCCTCCCTTAGATTTCTCCGTCTTGGGCGGATCATTGCTGAGGTGTCCCTCCTCGTCATGATTACTCCCGGTGTCATCATTCCGGTTGCTGAGGAGCTGAGCGAGCATCTGTTGAATATTGTCCAGGGCCTCTTGCTGAGTTCTAGAGGTCTGCTCCTGAGCTTCCAAACGCCGACGAAGGTCGTCATTGGCGTTTTCGGCCATATTGACCGATGCTTTGTCCGTTCGCACCGAACTGACTGTCGCTGAAGAGGCATACCCGCTGTCTTCATCTTCTCCATCGGATGATTGGGGTGACCGCCTGAGTTGTGGCACGGTTGGGACCGTCGAGGAGGAAGGCTGCTCATAATTATAGGGTATCGCCACCCTGGATCTGGTGTTTCGGAAAACACCTTCTTCGCGCACCAAGACTTCACCTAAGCCCGGGCTATAATCTGGATCTGGGGAGCCGAAAGGGGTGTCGTCAGAGGCTTGACTTCTTTCGCGCAGCTCTCGCCCCCTTCCGGTCATATTGACGGATGCAGAGGCTGGATCCGGTGGCCCGCTCCTTTTGGGATGCCTCATCGGGACGCGCGCAGTCAGTCGATCAAAGACTGATCGCCGGTATGGAGCAGTGGCGAGGGTGGGTCGTAACCGACACTGCATAGAATGGACCATCACCAACCGGCATTCACATCGTCGAAGACAGGAGGAAGTAGCCTGGAAATGCTTCAATCTCCGCTTGTCCGCCAAGAATTCTCGCAGGTCGGCCCTGTAGGGGCCTGAACAGTCTGGTATATGGGACAACGCATCGTTCCCCTTATTCCTGCGGAAAGGATTAGCACCGTATAGTGCTCTGGTTTTAGCCTCGCGGCTGTAAACCCGATGAGTACGCCGAGGTACAACAGCCTTGCTTGTGAGGACAGGGCTAGCAGTAGGCATTGCTGCTCTAGGTGACGGGATAATCGCCGTCTCGACTTTATGGTTGGCAGCATTGTTGGCGCAGGCGGGCATCTTCCCTTTTTCCTCATAAGAGAGGCGCGGATTTGGCGTGGCTACGCCTGAAGCTTCAGCAGAGGACCTCTGTTTAGGCCTCCATATCCGTTTTGGCAGAGGATGCATAGGTTCGCAAGGAACCTGAATAGCCACAAGCGGGGCTGCGGGGTGTTGGCAAAATTCTGCCTCTGGTTTCTGATTTGAAACCTTGGTCATGAAGACCTTCCCGTGCTTCCGTGCTCGAAGCATCAAGCCACCCCCAGAGAGGACTTCTTCAAATCTTCTTTGATCGATCTGGATAACCAGGTTCTCAAAAGTGCAGGATCTGGGCTGCGGACATGTTTCCTTGTTGCGCCAGAGAACTGCGGCAGGTTTGCAGAGAACCTTTTCCATCTCCGCAGAGATTTTACTTGAAGATTTAGCCAGAGAAGATCTGGCTGCACCGGCTTTTCTGAATTCAGAGATAGACCCGAAGGTCTGTTCGTCGCATTGCGACACTTGATTCTCAGCAGAGGAGAATACAGTCCCCAGCGGAGTCGCCATCTTGTTTTCCATTATGTTTGCAAAGGGGGAAAACTTACAAATAAAAAGTTTGAGGAGCTAAATTACAAGTATTCTTAAAAAAAGATTACAAGTAGATCTCCTCAGAGATTCTGGAGAAGTGTGCCGATAGGAGTCTGGTCAGCGCGCGACCACTTTGTCCCTTTGACGATGCGAGCGATGAGATTCCCTTCTCGCCTGGTTCCGGGAATCAGAGAATAGAGAGTTGGTAGAACCCTCTTGCTGCTTCTCAAAATCGCCTCCAATTAGGAATTCCTTCTCGCCTGGTTCCGGAAATTCCTTGAGAAGAAGAACGATGATAGGGCATCAACACCCTAGATAGAGAAAGCAATTCTCTAAAAGGTCTCTGAATTCGAGAACGCACGGTGCGTTATGAAGAAGCCTCTGTTGAAGACGCTGATTGATCGGCCCTTGTGATCAGAAGGCGGTTGATGGCTCCTTCCTCGGCAATCTGATCTCTCTCGATTGGCCCCCCCTTCTCTCTGTACCCCTGGCGGGTTATTTATAGGGAGAGCAAGGGTATAATCGTCCCCTTGAAGATATGGAAACAGGTTGAACTGAATCTGTTTGAATCTGGAAAGTAGCCTTGCTGCGAGGCTAGAATAGCTTCTGCGGAGCTAGAAAATGGCAAGTCGGTTGATCTTTCCGATTTGTTATGATCCTTTCCATATCGTTGAAGGATTTTCCCTGATCCTCTTACTCGTTTCAAGAGAGTCAAGAGATTGTGGCAATCACCTGCCATATTTGAATCCCGATTGGATTTGATTTGCTTGGATCTGATCTCATCAGGAGATTTGATTGGTCAAAGGTTGACCATAGCAGGCTGATGGCGGAGCTGCCCGCTTTGAAACTCATAGCGGAGCTAGAGGCAATTCCCGGCGAAGTCCGAAAAGAGGCTTTTCGGCGAAGCTGTCAGTTAGCTTCCTGGCGATGCTCTGGATGATGTTAGCCTCTCAAACGAGGCTAT
Source organism: Agave tequilana (assembly GCA_038442645.1). Lineage (NCBI taxonomy): Eukaryota > Viridiplantae > Streptophyta > Magnoliopsida > Asparagales > Asparagaceae > Agave > Agave tequilana. The sequence goes on along the minus strand of JAVJIF010026966.1, from coordinate 24,986 downwards.
CTCCTTGGGCTAATGTAATGCTATATGCTAGCATTTTAGACCTGCTGAGGTCTGTTTAGAAACAATCCGGGTTCACTGTTCTGCTTGCTGGATCAGTGGGGTCCGAGCTGCTTTCTTGTCCCTTAGAGGTGGGTGGAAACTGGTCTTCAGCTTGTCTGTCACTTGTCTTTTGTAAATGTCAACAAGTTTAGACATCGTTCGGACCAATGAGAATCTTGTCTTTTTTAAGTGTCAACAGGCTCGATCTCGCAATAGAGAAGAGTGACAAAGCTAACACCGAGAATTTGCTTTTGTCATTTCTTCAATGTTGTCATCATGCATTCTTGGCTCCCGATGTTCGATCGACTCGACTCCGAAGGGATAGATGGTCAAATGAATCTGACTTAATGATTAGAAATGTAGTGTTGAACTTGATCAGGGATGGCACTTCTTTAAGTATTTGCCATTGATGGGCATTATAAGCGTATCGCCGTATGAATTTGTAAGACAATAAGCTTTGTTTAAGTAGACTGACTCTACTACAAACGGTCCTTCCCATTTGAGGTTGAATTTTTCTTTCGTCTTATGTGTCATAACCATGGATCATCTGACAACTAAGACAAGGTTGTCTTTCTTTAAAATTTGCTCCTTGACTTTCTTATTAAAGGATCTTGAAATTCAAGCTTGATAGAGCTTGATCCGTTGTTGAGCTTGTAGACGTTTGTCGTCTAAAGCTTCTAACTCGTGAAGGCGCAGTCGATGCTTCTCCTGATTCGTCATCTCTACTGCCAAAGCAACTCGTAGAGATAGAATTTGAATTTCCAATTGGAGTACAGTCTCGCATCCGTACACAAAGAAAAATGGTGCAGACTTCGTCGGGTTTCTTACCGTCATGTGGTAGGCTCAAAGACATTCGCCTAACTTCTCGTCCCAGTCACATCGACCTTTTGAGATGAATTTCTTGAAAAGCATCCCAATAGTCTTCTTGAAAGTTTCTGCAAGACCGTTGGCAGCTGGATAATATGTCATTGAAGACACACTTTGGATTCTGAACTTGTTGCAGAATCTCTAGAACGCTTGGCTGACGAATTGAGGTCCGTTATCGTGGATGATTCGTGGAGGCACGCCGAAGCGGTGTACTACGTAATGCTTGACAAATTTGATCGCGTCTGATATCTTTACTTCCTTCAGAGGAATAGCCTCTGCCCATGTGAATAAGTAATCAGTTATGGCTAAGATGAACTGATGTCCTTTGGATGTTGGAGGGCTTATAGGTCCAATGACGTCCATTCACATCTCAAATGGCCACGAAGAAAATGTTGGATGAAGATGACTTGGTGCTTGATGGATAAAGTCATCATGGATCTGACATGTGTGACACTTGGCGTAGGCGATGACGTCAAGAATCATCTTTGGCCAATAATAACCAAGTCTTCGATGTCGTCTCCAAGCTTGGGTCCGGGTTAGTGAGCTCCGCACAAACCATCGTGAGCTTCCCTGAGTGCTTCCTGTGCCTCTTTGTGTGAAAGACAGCGGAGCAGGATTCCATTAAAAGATCGGCGACACAATGTTTATGTGATCACATTGTAATAGAATCGAGGAGCTTTCCTTTTGATTGCAGTTGTCTCTTTGAGATCGTCAGGTAGTATGTCGTATAAGATAAAGTCAATGAATGGGAATCGCCAATCCCTGAGTTCCAGACCTGTTGAAGTCTCAAGAACCTTTTTAACTTGAAGATCTTTTTAAGTTTGATTGCCTTCAAGGGCGAATTTTGGGCAGTACAAGTCACAGTTGTGGACAAGTATTTTCTCCGTCGCTCTGGCTAGAAGAGCCAATGAAGCGGCGAGGGTATTGGCGTGGTACATAGTTGATGTAAAAGCTTCTGAACTTCTCACCCATGTTGATGGCTGCGTTGTGATAGGGCACCAAGTCTTCATGTCGGACTTCGTACTCCCCGCGAATCTGATTAACGATGAGTTTTGAATCATTGTATGCTTCGAGATGCTTGACGTCGATCTTTTCAGCAAGTTGCATTCCTATCAACAGAGTATTGTATTCCACCACATTGTTAGAGCACGGCTTAGTTAATGAAAATGCACGAGGAATCACATAGCTCTGTGGAGATACAAGTATTACCCCCACCCCCTACTACGATACTTCCTCTCGGACCTATTCTTAACGCGCCGTCGAAGAATAGTTGCCATACTTGTTCTTCCGGGTATGCATGTGTTATACAAACTTCCGCGATTTCATCAGAAGATCGCATAAAGTTTGGAGGGTCTCGGAACTGGATGATCAGCTAGGAAATTTACCACAACTTAGCCTTTCACCGCCTTTTGTGCCATGAATTGCATCTCATATTGGGAGAACAATATAGCTTATTTCGTCAATCTGCAGTTCAGTGAAGATGGTTTTGTCATGAGTAATCGCAGAAGATTAACTCTAGAGATGACGTGAATATGCTGGTCTACTAGGTACTGTCGCATCTTCTGGATGGGGATTCTCATCAGTCTCAAGAAAATCTTGGTAGAGGAGGGAGTCAGTGAAGTAATTCTCTACCCCCTTGAACGGATGATTTTCAGCGATCAATGGTCTCACTTTGGCATCTTCATCAGCGTATTTTATGACCTGATGAAGAGTAGATGGGACAATGAAATTGCGATGAATCCATGGTCGTCCCAGCAGCAAATTATACGAGATGTTGGCGTCAATGGCACAACATGTCACCTAGGATCTCAGGTCCCCAATCTGACATCTGAGCTTAATTTTTTCCATCGGGCGTGTACCATTAGCGTTGAAACCATAGATGATAGTTTGAGTGGCACTCAATCGGTGGGTAGGAATCCCCAATTGTTGCATGACCCTGCGGGGCAAAATGCTCAACGCGGATCGTGGGTCAACCTGAATGCGGCTCACTTCAGATGATCTGATATTCGTCATGTAGTACAAGGATCTATCATGTTTTCCTTTGATTTGCATGTCGTCAGGAGTGAATGTTATGCAAGAGGAACGTTTGGAAGTTTAGAGACGGTGTCCTTTATCCTCCTCTTCGTGTTCAACCAGAATCTGGGCTATGAAAGCCTCTGAATCGGCTAAGCCTTCTCTGAGAGCTTCCCTCGTTGACTTGGAGAATCTCAGGAGTTCGTAAACAGTGATTCTGGCCGGGATGTTGGCCAGTTGAGCCAAGATGTCGAACTGAAAAGGTGTTGACGACCCTTCCACCCTGTCTTTTTAAAGAGCTTTGGCGTACCACAGCTCTTTTTGCTTCTCCACAGGTTACTTCGTGGATTACTTGACTGGTTCCTTAGCCGATCAGGATGAATTTGTCGCCTCCTCATTGTACTTTTCAAGTATTGTTGGCCAGACCGAGTTCCTGCTACGAGCGGGGCATTCTGCTCTATAGCAAGAACAATCCTCTTCTAAATCTGTAAGAGAGGCTACGTCGATCTCTACTTCTTTTGAAGAAGCGCACATTATATTGCAAGAGGATGCTCTTGCTCTGCCTTTAGACTTCCTGTTTATCACAGTAGTCCACTGCTGGCTTTGGACGAGATCGAGATGAACCCATATGATCTCTCCTTGGGAGTAGAGACAGGAACAAGACCTTGGTGTGGATCAACATTGATCACTCTCAGTTCCCCCTTCGGGATGGGAACCACTCCGGCTGGTACTGGCGGGAGTTCCCTACCAAATTGAAGGGAGGTCATGTTAGTTGTCACCTTCTGCTCCGGGCGGAGTTTGAGTACGTTTGTGTCAATTAGAGTCTAGAGAACATCCTTGAAGATTTAGCAGCTCTTCGTGAGATGTCTTAGCATCTGATAGTACAAGCAGTAGTTGGGGTCGTATGTCTTGCCCCCTCTCCAAGATGCTTGGCTTCTGACAGTTTCAGTTTGTTACTCTTATTGAGTAACTTAAAAAAGCAGACAACATGTTCATCCTTGAAAGAATGCTGCTTGTTGGTGCGGACTTGGCCTGAAGAATTGCCTCCTCTCTGTGGCTTGGGCTTGGAAGGAGACTTAACTTTCGTAGCCAGTGTCTCTTCTTCTCGGCTGAGAAGATGAATCTGGAGCGCGTCGCGTCGGCTTCTCCGGTTTCGACTTACTTTCCTTTTCTTCAGCCTTAACCCTGGCGACGATCTCCTCCGCTTGATCGCCTTGTAGTACCAACTGCTTCCAAGTGCGACATTCGGTCACTCCTATCTAGGCTAGGAGTGCAGTTTGTAGGTTATGACGACACGTCTCTACCAGTATGAACTGCGTCCTGCCACTAGGACATCAGAGCGCCATACTCCGAAATCTCTTCACAAACGTATTAATAAACTCTCCTTTCTTTTGCTTTGTTCCAAGGAGAGTCGACACCAATATCTCTGCATCATCTTCAAAGAAGCAAGCCAGAAATAGCTTCTCTAGGTCGGCCCAAGTTTTGGTAGAGCCGACAGATAGTTTCATGAACCATTCAAAAGCTACTCCCTTGAGGGTGCTAATGAATAAACGAGACATGATAGTATCGTTTGATACTACATTCTCATTTTGAGATTTGAAGTAGTATATGTGTTGATTCGGCGACCCCTCGCCATCGAAGGTGTGCAATGTTGGTGCCTTGAATCTGGGAGGGTAGGGAGCGGCATCCCACTCGATCGGGTATGGACGTACTACCCCCACTTCTTGAAGGTCGTCTCGGTATGCAATAGCCTCGAGGCGATTCTCAAGCTCGGTCATTCGCTTGAGATGGCGATTCACGCTTCTATCTGAGTTCTTCTCTTCAGATGAAGATTTGGAAGTTTTAGTACCGTTAGATTCTTTAGAAGTAGAGTCTTCATCCTCTTTCTCTTTGCCCTTGCCTTTGCTAGAAGAAGTTTTGATCTTAGGACTCTTTGTTTTCTTCTTAAGTAAAAGAGTTATCATCTGCTTCACGTCATTGATAGACTGCTGCTGGGCTTGGAGCATCTCGTGTTGTGCTTGTTATACTCGGGCCTGCTCGAACTTTCTAGTCACCTCCCCTCAGGAGTGTCAGCCATATACGCGAAGGCTTCCATCCCTGCATAGGAGTTCAATGACTAGGATTCAACAACGGCAGAGTGCTCGTCGTTCACCTTGATCCCCCTTCCTAACAAATTGTAGTCGACTGGGGTAATCGTTCCGGTGCGAATCTGAGTATGCTGATAGATCCCTTCAGGCTCGATCAATATATTTTTCAAGCCCGGAGACCGTTCAGCAGCCGCCTCCACAGAATCAACAGCTAATTGCTTCACTTTGGACTTGTTTGGTGTGTACTCGGCCCCACCATGTTAGAAGTTACCTCCGAGTATTCAGCATCAGAAAATGACTTATTGCGGGATCGTCGTCTTTTGGCTGAGCTCGAGTTAAAGCCATTGATAATCAGCTAAAAACTGAGAGTTTGGTCATCTGAAAGCCACAATGGCAATTAGATAGCGCTGCCGAGATGAGCCGCTCGCAATGGCCTGGGGAGTGATTTGATGGATACTCTGCTTCCTTGTCAAATAATCCCTAAAATCCGTTGTAGGGGTATCTGAAGAACTAACCTCGAACCCATGAGGGTGAGGCTTTCCCAGTCCAGCATTGTTCTTGGCCACTTAGGGCTGGACGCGAATCTCGTGTCTCTGTATTAATACGTGAAGGTCACGTTTGAGCATACTTTGCTTCTGAACGCGAGTCTCACGTTTTTGGAGTTGAAATGCCAAGGTCGCGTTCTGGCGTCAGCTTCAGCTGAACGCGGGTCTCGCGTTTTGGAAAAGAAACGTGGACCACGCGTTTTGGCATAGCCATAGGCTAGACGCGGTCTCGCATTTTTGTAGTGAAACACGGACCTCGCGTCTGGGGACAAAGACGTGGGTCTCGCGCTCTGCCACAGAAACGCGGGTTTGAGCCTCGTGTTTGGTGCTAATAGCACATAGTTCAGTTGCAGTAGCTTCTGCTTGCTAACGACAAGCGTGACGCCTTCATCAACAATCAGCATTCCAGTTGGTTCGTGGAGATTGTTGGGGAACCCCCGCAACCTGGATTTGCAGAGCTTTAAAAAGAGAGTGACGACAAGATTGGTCTTCGCCGTTGTACTAACCGTGGGGTCATGGCACAAGTCTCTTGAGAGACGTTAGCGCAAACCATGTTGGCTCCACGGGAGGCTGTCAGAGCCTCTAGATAGTTCAGACTGTTTGCTTTATTGACAAGTGTCCGATTAACTTCCGAAAAAGTTATTTGAGAAGTCTCTGAAGAAACTTGAGAGCAAGTCTTCGTAGAGACTTTGCGGTATTGTCACATGGCCTTAGGGCTAATAGAGCCCGAAGAGAGAAGTAGTTCATACTTCTCTTGGTCGAATTTGACAACAAGCGATTCGACCGTGGACCCGAGAAGCTTGAGATCGGCTTGCGCTACGACCTTCTCGTCGGTTGAGAAAGAGATCCCCAACGGAGTCGCATCTTTTGTTTGATCGCAAAAATTTCAATTGCAAAGTTCTTTGAGTGAATGAAAGATTACAACAGAATAATTCCGATTAAAAAAAAGAGGAGAATTTGAGTGGATCTTTTTGTTTAAAGCCGTGTTCTTTGTGTAACGGTGGAGAGTAAGTCTTATTCTTCGTTGACGAGCCGAGTCAGAAGAAGCTTCTCTTTGGATCTTCTTGTTATTGCTCTTATAGAGATGAAAAAGAACTCTACTTGGAAGGCAACAAATTTTAGAGTTTTTCCTCTAGAAGGATCTCTCTCTCTCTCCTCTCACTTCCTTAGATGTCTCGAAGCTACGGAAGCCAAGAATCTGAACTAAGAAAATGAGTAGGTGGATGTGCTTTCTCCTTTTCTTTTCTGGCTATTTCGAAGCTAAAGATATTCACCAGCCGAACCCACTCTTCATAGCTTTCATAACTATTTATAGGGGTTCTCATGGGTAGAATTGTCCCCTAAAAACCCTCCATAATAGGGATTAACTTCCACTTTACGTGGGTGTTACTTGACCAAGTAATAGTTGTCAATTACAACAGAAGCGCAAGCCTCGTACTGATGCGGACTTCATTTTGTTGTTGAGTCATGGAGCCCACAGACTTGCATCTGTGTTGGAACGCAGAGCTCGTAGGCTCGCGTTGAAGTTGAAACGCGGAGCTCGCAGGCTCACGTTTGAGTTGAAACGCGGAGCTCGCAGGCTCGCATTGAAATTGAGATGCAATGCTACTCAGGCTCGTGTCTGAATCACGACCATCGCGTTTGGCATTGAACATGACCCTCGCGTTGCGTTTGTTAGAGTGACATCCACGTTGATGTAGTGCCAAATTGCACTTAGGGTTGAAACGAGACCCTCGCGTCGACTTGAGGTCTGCGTTGGAGGCTTTTGTCTTCATTGATTTTTAGACAACCTACAATAAATGCTTTCCCAGTACATCACATTATTCTAAGTAGGCTTCAGTTTCCTAATATGAAAAGTGCATTACTTATGCACCAAGTTTCATGTTCTTTGTACATCAGACCTCTTAGTAAATTTAACTGCATGTGAAAATAGCTGATATTTAACAGCATATCATGTGAATCTAGTTCAAATTACTGGTCGGCTTGTAGTTCTATCACCAATAATCATAATGAGAAGGATAAAAAATGAGAAATACAAGTAACTGATATTAACTTGATGCCACACAAGCATAGAGCTAGCAAAAAAATAAGCTTCCAAAAGTAAGCGCCTGGGATCATGATGATTGAAATAAATTTAGTGTCCAGCCCCCATTCTAACACCGTTTAACTAAAAAAAAGAATTTTTTGACACATTTCTTCATTGCAAGGCTAAAAAAGCTAAAATAAACAAACATAAAAGTGGCAACAAAAACTGAAACAAACAAGAATGGCATTAATTTAACCAAATTTGATCATATAATCCAATCATAATGATCAAACTATTACTATTATCAAAATACTAGCAGCAGCATAGGCAGCAGCAACAGCAGTGATAGTTCCCTAAGTAATGCTTCGACAATTCTATAGCAAATTTAAAATCATTCTACAGAGTTACACCGCTTTTCAAAACTTCAAGTACAATACAAGGTTTTTTTTTTTTTTTAACGAAGAGTAATCCTATATGTCAAACAAAGCTAAAACAAAAAACAACAAATGAAAACGAAAAAAATAGAAAGATCAGGAAACCAACCTACGGAGACGCCAATATCAGTATCAGCCACCTGATTCTTCTTCAATTTCCTCTCCAAATGAGCAGCTATCCATATCGTCCCTAAAGGCCCTTTCTTTGCTAATATAAACTGGGAGTAAAACATTTTGGTCCAATTAGAACCCTAAAATCCCATTTGAAGCCCTGAAACCTAATTCCCCAAGCTCCACCACTGAACCCAACCAAGATCCAAGCGTCCCAAACCCTAAAGTCAGCTGAGCTGAGAAACCACAAATCGAAGCTCAGCCGCCGGAATTTCCCCCGAGATCTCTTCAAATCCTGCTCAAAAACGTAATTGAAGGAGAAATCCAAATGATTCGTGCAAATTTTTGAACCAACCGCTGCAATCGAAAGAAAAAGGGGCAGAAATATAGAAAGAGGGTGGGGGAATTTTACTAATAATAAAGTATTTACTTGTTTTTTCCTTTTCTTTAATTGATAAAACACAGCTGCCTTCTTAGTTCTTTCACATGTACCGTACCGTGAGAGAGCCAGTGAAAATGAATAAAAAACGAGAATTTCGGGGATTTGAAATTTTGAAATCTCGTGGCCAAATTTTTCGACCGCCCAACCAAAATATCGCTCCGCTTATCTTATAGCGTTTCTCTCTCGTACAATCTGAAGCGTTCATGAACTCCAATGATCTTGTCCCAGCCGGTGATCAATCACGCGCGATAGTTTGAGTATACGTGAATTTATCGCAGTGAATCTTTTTTAGTGACGTGTGATGTTCAGAACTAGAGTCAAACTGCAGTGGGGTGCGCGTGACACCGCAACGTGTTATTTTGAGCGGAAAGTGAGGGTAGATTTGTCGTTTATGTATAAGTTCGGCACGGATCTCTGAAAGAGCCAATGAGAAGGGAACGGATATCGCCACCCGAAAATATGAGCAGGGCACCCACTAAATTTCAACTTAGGCGCTGTTTATTTGGGGCTAAAAATCCTAAAAAGTCGTAATTTATAAATAATTTATAACTCAATTATAATTACAGTATTTGTTTGGATTTTAATTTGTAAAAGACTTATACAATCTAACTGCCACTCACTTGTAACCCAATTATCACTCACTTACAGCTCACTTACAGTTAATTTTGTGGTCGTTCAAATTTGTATTATTTTTTTATATTAATATTATTTTTTTAATATTTAGCATTTTTAGTATTTATTTGCAATATTAAAAATTTTTAAATCACCAAATAATTAATTTTGTGGTCAACTTTTCCACTTACACATTACGACAACCAAACACCGTAAAACACAATACACTTTCCTACTTATAACTTTATATTACTAACCAAACACCATAAAACTTACATGCATGTAACTCATTTACAACTGTAAAAGAATTTACTAATTACGACTTATGAATTACGGTCAATTACTACAACCAAACAGACCCTGAGTTGGTTTATCTTTAAACTCTTTTATTAAAAAACCTATTTACTTTTTATAAGAGGTCATGATTACAAAAAAAAAAATCAGCCTAATGATAAAGGCCCTCTCTCTTGTGATGAAGGCACCCCACCCCCAACCTCTCTCCCCTTCCTCCGAAGTGTTGAGAGAGTTTACTGATGGGGAAGTTGATAAGGATCGTCGAGGGGTCGTCGAGTGATCACCGAGAAAGTCGACGACGAAGACGAAGGGAAACAGCAGTAGAAAACAAGCCAACAGCAGCAGGTGCAGGTTGGCCGGTCGACCGGCCCGGTCGACTGGCCCGCAGTATCAGAAGCTCGGTCGACTGGCCCGGTCGACCGACGTGCACAACGTGCACAAGTAAGAGCTCGGTCGACCGCCCGGTCGACCGACTGAAGTGACCCAACTCTCTGTTGGGCACCCGGTCACCGGTGGAAGGGTTAGTCGACCGCCGGTCGACCGACAAGCGGGTGCGGGCTGCGAGTGCAGATTTGGAAATCTGTTTGTATTTAAGGGGTTGGCTGTTTTTTAGGGTTTGTATCTTGTTGAAGATCCTTGAGAAGGAAAAGGCTGGAGATCTCTTGCATTCAAAGAGGCTGCTAGCCATTGTAATCTTCTTTCAAGTAAATTAATCTCTCTTCTGATTGCCCCGAGGACGTAGGCGTTGAGGCCGAACCTCGTTAAATTGGTTGTTTGCGTGTGTTCTTTCTCCGGTGATTGTTTTTGTGCTGGTTGTGATTGTTCTTCGTGCGTGGGAGATTCAAGGAGGGATCCTCTATCGGATTATTGTCATAGGCACAACAAGTGGTATCAGAGCTTCCAGGTTTGGCTTGGGATTTCTGAAGATTCGTAGGGCTCGGAGATCTGATTCGGTGGAGATCGTGTGTCGATCTCAAATCAGAGGTATTGGTATTCGTGGGATCGTGTGTCGATCTCAGGAGGACGCAAGGAGGGCTCGTGGAATCTGTGGTGGAGTAGATTCGGAGAGAAACTCGATCTAGGGTTTCAAGGGAAAGGTAAAAATCCAATTTTTATCTGAGTAGTGATCTATTTCAGTTGATTGATTTTTCGCATAGATAGAGGATCAAGTAATCTCAATGGCAGAAGAAATTGCTTCGGTTAAGGCCATGAATCCTCACCCGAGGATTGATGTTGTCAAGTTCAACGGTACAAATAACTTCGGGATGTGGAGATGTGAGGTTATGGATGCACTGAATGCATCGAACCTCGAGGACACTCTCCTATTGGAGAAAAAGAAGAGCACAACCACTGATGAAGAGTGGGCAAAGATGAACAGGTCGGCATGTGGGTTGATACGTTCATGTTTGTCGCAAGATATAAAATACCTTGCACAACATGAGACGTCGGCGAAGCATCTGTGGGAAACCCTTGAGAAGAAATACTTGACGAAGAGTGTTGAGTCAAGGTTGTAGCTTAAGAGTAAGCTGTACGGATTTCAGATGAAGAAGGGGAGCACAGTGAATGAGCACATCAACCGATACACGAAACTTCTTACAGACTTGGTGAGCGTGGATGTCATTGTAGAAGAGGAGGACAAGGCGATCATCTTCCTGAACTCACTCCCCGAGGAGGAGTATGAGACATTCACACTGACTTTCATCAATGGAAAGCAGACCTTGGACTACAATGAGGTGTCGTCTGCACTGACAAGTTATGAGTCGAGGAAGAAGAGAGACATCCTTCTCAGTCAAGCTCATCGGCGGAGGCACTAGAAGTAAGAGGCAGGGGTTCATCGAGGAAGGGTAAGGAAGAAAGAGGAAGATCAAAGTCCAGACCGGGTTTCAGGGATCTCAAAAAGAATCAGTGTGCCTTCTGTAGAGAGATAGGGCACTGGAAAGTGGACTGTCCGAAGTTCAAGGGGAAGAAGAAGGAGTCGAAGGCTGAAGCAAATCTATCAAAGGTGACGAATACTTAGAGGAGTAGTTCACAGGCAGATGGATCAGATTCGGACTCGTCAGGTTTCTCGTTTTCAGTCAGTTCTCCCATCATTGGTAACTCATGGAAAGATGAGTGAATTTTGGATACAGGTACAACATACCATGCATGCCCCAATCGGGTTTGTTTTCTAGCTTTGAGAAGCTGGAGGGGTGTTCGGTCGTTATGGGCGACGATCACCCATGTAGCGTGGAGGGTGTAGGTACAATCCGAATTAGGATGTTTGATGGGATGGAAAGGGAGCTGAAGGGAGTGAGGTATGTACCTCAGTTGAGGAGAAATCTACTCTCTGTGGGAACTTTGGAAGCATCGGGCATGGTGATATCTGTTCGAGATGGCAATCTCAGGATGATCAAGGGCTCGATGGTGATGATGAAGGGCGTCCGCCGAGGCAATCTCTACTACTTGAAGGGTAGTATGATTACAGATCAGGTGGAGACTTCAAGTTCCTCAGATGATGGTGGCCCGGAGGTCTGGTAGGGAAAGGTCAGACAGGAAGAAGAGAAGTCTTAGCGAGCTCCTGCAAAGATGGAATCGCTGGAAGGTGCTGCTACCTGCGAGGTGGAAGGTGGACACAGCGTTCTGGACAAGAAGAAGGTGAGATTCAGCACCAGTACTCACCACAATGAAGGTCTTCTTGATCGTGTTCACATGAGCGTTTTGGGACCTGCTAAGACGGCATCGCTTGGAGGTCACAGGTACTTTGTCTCATTTATTGATGGTTCATCTAGGTAGGTTTGGATATATCCCATGAGACAAAGGATTGAAGCCCTAGATGTGTTGATGAAGTGGAGAGGAAAAATGGAGAGGCAGATAGGGAGGAAGATAAAGGAGCTTCATATTGGTAATGTTGGAAAGGACATGTACCAGTTCCTACGATTTGGCCAGAACACAGGTATTGCAACTCACTTCACAACAGGTACAGATGGGTTGGCTAAAGATGTAGTCCGTCCCTTGCTGGAGGAGGTTCGGAGGTTGTTGTCTAATGCAGGATTAGACAGGTCGTTTTGGGCTGAGGCGACTGAGTATGCTAGCCATCTCATGAACAGATCGACTGCGATTGGAGGTAAAGCTCCATTGGATATTTGGTCTGGGAAAGCTGCTCAAGATCATTATTTGCTGCGGGAGTTTGGAAGTCCGGCCTACTTCAGTACTAAGAATGGCAAGTTGAATCCGCGAGCAAAGAGGTTTGTCTATTTGGACGTCAAAGGAAACAGCTACATGTTATGGGACCCCGAAGAAAAGAAGATAGTGATGAGCAGGCATGTCACTTTTGGAGAGACTTCAGTGTTGAAGTCCACCGTCTCTCAGCAGGTGGAGAGGACGGAGACCAAGGAAGGATCGCAGCGGGTGGAGGTTGATGCTACTCCATCATCTCCAGTTGGTTCGGCATTAGAGGAGATTTCACTGGATGTGACAACGGGTGGAGATCATGAAACCAAAGTTGATGCTGAACAGGATGAAGACATTGTTGAGGATGTCGAGTTGTTTGCAGCTATTGGAACCAAGGTGAAACCACGCTTGTAGGGAAAGAAGCATGAATCTCAAGCTTGTGATCGTGACAAGCTGAAGTTGAAGGTCGTTGTCCTCCATGATGGTCGGGAAGAGGTTCAATGACTCGGTCAGACAGGTTCACTGCTGCAAATAGAGGTACCAGTGCTTGAGCTTGATGAAGCTCATCTAAATAAACTACGGTTGGCTTGATGCTTTTGGGCAAAGGTGCGTAGGCAGCCGTAAAGGCGCAGCCATTTGGGGATGCAACTCTTATGAAGCTATTTGGGCTCTCGAGAAGTTGTTTGAATCTTCACGTAGAGGTGGAGAGTTGTGGTCGATGGAACTTCACGTAGAGGTGAAGTGTTGTGGCCAGTTGAACTTCACGCAGAGGTGAAGAGTTGTGTTCGTTTGGAGCTTCACGTAGAGGTGGAGAGGCTTCACGTAGAGGTGAAGCGTTGTGGCCAGTTGGACTTCACGCCAGTCGACCGGTGAGAAGATGTTGTGATCTCGATGAACAGGTGATCTTCCGGTGAGAAGATGTTGAGCTTGCATAAGGAGTGGTATGCATCCAGTTGAAGCCGATGATGTTTGGTGTGCTCTACACAGACTTGGTGGACTGTCAGTGGAAGACAGTAGACTAGATAGAGCTAGTCAGTTGGAGAGTCAGTGTTGGCTCGTGAGGAAGTCTTCGTGAGGTCGTGCAGTTGAGGAGTAGAAGCCACAATATGGTGAACGGAATATATGGAAATTCTCCTAAGGTGAAGTGCAGGGAAGGCACGTGCGATGTTTTCCAGGGATAGCTGAGCTAAAGATTCCAAGCCGAGATCATGTGTCGATTTCGCCGAGATCATGTGTCGATTTCGTCCGGTGGGCACAAACCGAGATCGTGTGTCGATTTCGCCGAGATCGTGTGTCGATTTCGTCAGGTGATGGACTGGGGTTCGTTGGAGATCAGCTCAGATTTTAAGAAAAATCTTTGCCGAGGTGGAGAATTGTTGGAAAGAGAGAGTTTACTAATGGGGAAGTTGATAAGGATCGTCGAGGGGTCGTCGAGTGATCGCCGAGGAAGTCGACGACGAAGACGAAGGGAAACAGCAGCAGAAAACAAGCCAACAGCAGCAGGTGCAGGTTGGCCGGTCAACCGGCCCGGTCGACTGGCCCGCAGTATCAGAAGCTCGGTCGACCGGCCCGGTCGACCGACGTGCATAACATGCACAAGTAAGAGCTTGGTCAACCGCCCGGTCGACTGACTGAAGTGACCCAACTCTCTGTTGGGCACCCGGTCGACCGCCCGGTCGACCGGTGGAAGGGTCGGTCGAGCGCCGGTCGACCGACAAGCAGGTGCGGGCTGCGAGTGCAGATTTGAAAATCTATTTGTATTTAAGGGGTTGGCTGTTTTCTAGGTTTTGTATCTTGTTGAAGATCCTTGAGAAGGAAAAGGCTGGAGATCTCTTGCATTCAAAGAGGCTGCTAGCCATTGTAATATTCTTTCAAGTAAATTAATCTCTCTTCTGATTGCCCCGAGGACGTAGGCGTTGAGGCCGAACCTCGTTAAATTGGTTGTTTGCATGTGTTCTTTCTCCGGCGATTGTTTTTGTGCTGGTTGTGATTGTTCTCGTACGTGGGAGATTCAAGGAGGGATCCTCTATCGGGTTGTTGTCATAGGCACAACACCAAGCCATTTCATTCTTCCTCCATTTCTGAAAACTCCAGAAATTTTGAAGCACCTAGAACCCAAAAAATTTACTAACATTGCCTCATTGATAGTTATGGATAAGCAACTGATCACATAGAGCATCACAATAGTGAAAATATAAGATTTTTCTTGTTTAAATCACAATTTTTAGTGTTCTTATTGGGGTGCTTCATTACCTGTTCAGTGGTCATTTGGCAAACACGTTTATGTCTGTTCGATTAATTGCAATCGAACAAATATAAAAATGTTCGTGGATAAGTAGGCGAACAAAATTCAAATGTTCGGTCATAATTGACCGAACATTTGAATTTTGTTCGGCTACTTATCCACGAACATTTTTTTGTTTGTTCGGTCATTCACGACCGAACATTGAGTTACATTTCAACACTGTTTGATCGAACTGATATTTACAAATAGATTTAACCATGTGTCTTTTCGGATGGACTATCTGCAGGAGCAGTCTTCTACCCAGTGTAACAATACCGATACAAGCTTATGATTAACTGCAGTGGAGGCTTCACCACGTATGAGATATTTAAAAATCGAGAGACACTGATAACGTGGGCTCGAGAAGTTAGTAAGTTACAAGGATTTTTTATCGTTATCAAGAAATTTGAGGTCAAGAGAAATGAAAAAAATGGAAGAGTACTTCTAAGTTGTGATAGAGAAGGAACATTTAGAAATAGAAATGCAAAGAAAAATCATAGCAGTAAGGGATCAAAAACTACCGCTAGCAAAAAATATGATTGTCCATTCCTATTGAAGGGCAAGGAGTTGTCCCACGATGAAGGGTGGGTGCTTTTGGTTGCATGTGGTATTCATAACCATTTGGCGGCAGAAATTTGGAAGAACATTCTTTTGCTAGTAGACGGTCAGAAGAACGAAGATATTAGTTGCACATATGTCGAAGACTTTTATTCAGCCAATAGATATTTTGCATACATTGAAACAAAGAATAGTCTCAATGTGAGCACATTGAGGACAGTTTACAATGCAAGGAAGAAGCATAGAATTGTGGAATATGTCGGAAGGTCGCAAATGAAGCAACTATTAAAGAATCTTTCTGAACATGCATATATTGAGATTCATAGAAGTTACTGATTACTCATCAATTTTGTATATTTTACACCACATTCTTATATTTATTTTTTAATAAAACAATGCTATCAATCCTATTATTGCTTAGTGATGTGTAGGCTTTTATAAATAGGAGAAAAGAAGGAAAAAAAAGCCCAACAAGCCCAAAAAGCCCAATAAATTCAGAGATTAGAAGCAATCATATTTGGAGATAAGAAGGAAAATCCAATTAAGTTCAGGATTGAAAATTAATTGTTCTTCAGTTAAGAAGAAAGGAATATTTTCAGAATATCCACAGTTCAAACTAAAATTTTGAGAATATGCCTTTTGATGCATGGATGAGATGAAGTCACAGCAAAAACGCAACATCATCTGCCCCCGAAATGTCACGCCATCTCCGTAATTGCCGCAGAAACGCGGCCCAATCTGGGTCATTGGATCAGCGTTTGGGTGTGTGGCTTCGCGTCATCAGATCACTGGACTTTCTCCTATAAATACCTAGGCAAAGGCAAAGGCAAAGAGATATCTAGAGATAAAAATTTAGGGTTTTCTTTAGTTCTCTTTTTTCGAATTTTAGTTTTTATTTTCTAAGTTTTAGAAAAAGAGTGATTTGTGAGGGATAGAAGGGATTGTAATTGAAGTGACAGATCAATACAAGGTTTTCAGTTTCTCTCCTTAATCTCTTTTCTTTATTTGCTTTCTCTATTATGCAATGCAATATTTTATTTCATCTTATGTGCTTTGTTTAACTTTAATCATGAGTAGCTAATTTTCTTTCATGGCTGGCTAATCTATAATTGCCACTAACATCCAAGTGATAACTCGTGATAACTCGATTGAATCATTGTATGCCTATGATTGGTCACTAATATTGCACATTTATTATCATATTCTCATACTTATTATAGAATAAACTCTGCTTTTTCTTAATTAAATGTTTAATTTATTTGCAGGCCCATTCCTAAAGGAGAGTGAAGAGAAATGAGCCCAAAAGCCCATCAAATTTTGAATTAAATTAGAATTAATTCGAACTCAGTAAATCAGGGCAGAGCAGGTCGGTTCAGATCGGTTGAAAATCAGTTAGAACAAATCCCTAGAAATCGATCGGTTGAAGCAAAGGATCAAAGGCCATTTCGTCAAAATTTCGGACTTAAACTCAAATCCAGCTGAAGATAAATACAAATCGAGAAGCCGGGGAGCACCACCAACAGGATGTGGCCACCTGGCCGCTGAAACGCGGCGAAAGCAGCGTTTCTGCAGCTTTGTTAAGGAGTTAGGGGGAGCGTTTGCTCCCCTTATCTTCTCACACCTCTCCCTCTGGGTTTTTGCCTATAAAAGGCAGGATTTTCACTGTAAATGAGGACGACTAAGCAGAGAATAGAACTTAGGATAATTTGTAGTTTGTAACTTAGGTTTTTAGTTTTCTCTTTATGTAATGTTTATTTTTCTTTATGTAACTGAGAGGAGAGACGACTTTCATGGAGGAATGAGAGCAAGCTTGTACTGCAGGTGACACCAGTGTAAGTGAGCTCTTCTTTCATTGTTATTTGAATCGAATCAAAGTTTCTTTTTCTTTCTTTACTCTTGTTTTCTTTTACTCTCCTCTGATGTGTTGCAATCCAAGAGAATCTGATAGCCTCGAGACTGCTTAGCTGTTGCAAGTGCCCTTGATGGCCTATGGTGATGAACAACCCTTCTCTTACTAGTATAGTTTGCCCTTTTATTCGTAGTGTAGATCGAGAATGGGGAAGATCCTATACGCCATGCTTGATTGCCTTCAAAGACAAAGTTAGTTGTCGCAATGGATCCAAGGTATATGAGCACTGAAGAGGTAAGTAATTTTTAGGTTGTCTTTCTTTTCTTTATTCTTTAGTTTCAATATCACAATCTCCAACCATTTTTATCATCCTTTTCAATTTCTTTGTATATAATCCATTTTTCATTTTCCCACCTTCTCAATCTTCCACTTTCTCCCTAACTCACTTTAACCTAATTTTTCTCTTTTTCTTTTAAAGAACTAAAGAAGAACTTTAACCATACTTTGTATCTTAAAAGAAGATTTACTATAAAAAGCTTCCATCGCTAGTCCCTCCTTGTGGATCACGGCCCGCATAGCCACTTGCTATTGCGGTAGAATTGAGTAACTTGCACTCTTTAATCTTAAAATCTGAAATACTGTATTTGTGTGCAAGTTTGACCTCAATTAAAATTTTGACGCCGTTGCCGGGGAAGGACGTAAGTTACTCTCTTTAAAAGTTTACATTTTTGGTTAACTTTCTTCTTTGTTTTTTGTACAGATTTAACAATAAGGAATTCTTGCTACAGTGGACACATAAGTGGCCTTGGACTCTGCTCAAGAAAGCAGAGCCAAGAAGCCTCAGATTTGCTACATTCCAGTGGCAAAAACTGAGTGAACTACTAACTTGTATTTTTGCAGGTTGGCTGAATTGAAAATCTGAATTTCTGTAGCATTTATCTCCTTGTTTGACTCATGTATATATATTTTTAACACAACAGTAAAAAGTTGATTGTAAATGCTAAAAATGATATAAACTTTGCATTTAAGCATGTGTCTATTTCATTTCATTTTCTATTTACTGTTGAAGAGTGCTGGAACCAAGGTATGTGTGCATAGCATTTAGTATAATGTTCATTCTTATATGATTGCTTGAATGTTACTTTTTTCTATATACTTGTACACTGCACTAAATTAATTAAGGGCTTGTCCTATAAACAAGATAAGGTGGGGAAGTCATTACCCTCCCTTAGCCCACAAACAATCTCCTCACTTAGTAACCCAAGCCTAACTAAAAATGAGTAGACATTGGCCCTAGGGACATATCGAACTCAATTAGGAGATTGTCCTAAAGGGGAAGGTGTTGGAATTTGACTCCTGCCAAATCAGTGTCTAGGAAGGGGATTAAGGGCCGAAAGCCCGAAGGTTAGTGGTTACTTAATTAAGGAACGTCTTTGACGGATAACCTCCCACCAATCTTGTCCTGACCTGGCTGATTAGCTTGTGGTCAAAGTCTGTATTATACCTCCTATGGACAATCTAACCAGTTAGGAGTCGTCCAGGTCAAAGGTCTACCCTAACTTAGGTTAGAATTTTTTCTTTTTTGTTTGCTTATTTGTTTGTTTTTTTCTTTGTTCGTGTTTTATTGTGTGATATGGCTTATAACAAAAAATTTCCAATTTTAATGGTAATCCATATTACACACCAATCTCTTTTTCAGATATTACCAACCCGGCATATCATAACTTTAACCAACCTAGTGTGCCGGATTGGTCTTCCGATTCAATATAACCCATGCCCCCAATCTTATAACCATAATTTCCAGAATAATTTCAACTCTTCACAGAGTCAGTAGGGATTCACCTCCCCCGAGTTCAATTTTCAACCAACTTACCTTCCTTATCCACCTTGTCCACAATATTTTCAAGATTCATACTCAGTTCCACCAGTCCAAAATAGAAAGCCATCAATTTTGGAAATGAGTATGCGTGAGTCCAAACAAAATCACAAAATCTGATGGACTCACAATTTCACCACCAATTCCAAGACAACACTTCATCTTTTCAACAAAACGATGAACCAATCAACTATGAAAAGATGCTTGAAGCCATGACTCAAGCTCAAAATGCTCGTAATCATGACATAGATATGATGGTCCAAACTCTACGTTCTCACCGTTTGGCCAGTTCTGATGTCGCTAACCATTCTGTTAGAGCCGAAAGTCATTTTGTTTGGAAAATAAGGTTCCATTTCAGAACAATCATTTGAACTTGCCCAAACTCCAAATTTTGAAAATGACATTGACAGTTTGGCAAGTTATTCCTTTCCTGAAATTGAACTTGAGAATGAATATGATCATGAACCTCAACTTAGTGATTCAATTCTACTTCCTGATTCAATTATGACTCCAGTGTCTTCACCTGATTTCAATCTTTTTCCTGAGTCAACATTGGATCCTGTGCTAATTCATAATGAAATTGAATCGCCCATCTTTGATGATCATTTTATTGAACTTGACCAATTTTATACTTTTGAAAGTCCCATTGACAAATTGGCAAGTTCTCATTTTTATGAAACTGAACTCAATGAGAAATGTGACCTAGATTCTCCAATTTGTGATCCAGTTCAAATTCCTGAATCAATATTGACTCCTGTTTTGTTACCCGATTTGAGTAATATTTTAGAGTCAGATTTGATTCCCACACCTGTCATTCTTGAACTTCAATCACAATATTAAGTCACATTCCATTGTGGGAAAATGAATGTGGACTCGAGTTTCAACTTCTTGATTTGGACCCACTTCCTGAACCAATCTCGACTCCTGAACCTTTACTTAAGTCACTTTCCTGAGTCGGTATTAGTTCCCGTACTTCCTAAGTCTAAGTCAATCATTCTATCTTTTCATACTCCATTTTGGGACAAGGCGGTTGACAAATTTGACTCCGAAATTAATTATGGAATTTGGAAATTAGATGAGGTTAAATTTTTAATAAAAATCCTTCATGGATTCATCATTTTAATGGGTTATATTAGAGAGATTTTTGGTGGGTTCCTCCGAACTCCTTACAAAGTCGATTGGGCCACATTTCGTGGACCAATCAGACCATCACCGGAACCACCACCTTAAGGTAGTATTTTCCTTCCTTTTCTTCTTTTCATGCATCTATGCATTAATTCATACATTGAGGATAATGCATGAGATAGGTGTGGGGGAGGGTTCTAACATAACCTATGTTTTCTTTTTTATTAAAAAAAATTCTTGACTTTTAAAAAACTTTTTGAAAATAGAAACAATATTTTGACATAGTTTTTGTAAGAAATTAAGTCAATTTTAAGGAATAGGAAAATCAAAATTAGGATTTCTTAAACTTGGTCAAAATAAGATTATCTGTTTGATTTTTAAGGTTAGGAAGATAATTTTCAAAGTAATTTAGTCTTGATCTTTACCTTAATGAAATATGCACACTTCATACACTTACACACTTAGGGTTCAAAAACAAAGATTCTTATGCCTTATTAAAATATATATATATCTATGAAAGATGAACAAATCTAATTATTGATTAGCTAGGTGCTTTGGCCTAAGCAAGCCTGGGTATTTATGCAAAAGATAATTAGATAAGATTGAAATATATATATATATATATATATATATATATATATATATATATATATATATATATATATAATCCTCTGATTAAGCTGGTATCTATGCCTCATGAAGCATAAATATTCACGCCTAAAAGGGGTACATTTTATAAATAAAAATCTTGGTTTCGTGGCCTTATCTGCTCGAGTTTTTAAGTCCTTAGGGGTGTTTGCTCACCTGGTGCCCCTAAAACTATCTGGTTTGGGTGTCACTGACTAAAGGCTCGTTACATGGGCAGATTAGAAAGCCTAATGAATTGAGGAATAAATACCACCAAAAAAAATATAAATAAGGCATAGGAGTTAATGTTAAAAAACCCTTAGTCAAAGTTCACAGTCATGATGGTGCGTATGACTCAGGATAAAGTAACAGACTAGATGAGAAGTAAAATTTGACTCCTTACTTTGATTGATAATAAATTTTTGAATAGAGACTAAGTTTAGGAATGAAAAATTCAGTTTTCCTATAACTTATAGATTACTTAAATCCTACAATTATATTTTAAATATTTTTCTCTTTCAAAATGCTTTTCGAAAATACTAACTCTTTGTTTCTCTTTCTTTATGGATTTTGTGGTGTAATCCACCGAAAATCCTCACGAGACAAAACTCGTCCTCTACGGAAAACCTAGAAGTTTAACGGCTTGTGGACATGCTCAGTGCAATCGAGTGACCTGCGAAAGTGGTCTAATAATCCTTAGTATAGTTTAGTTGTTTTGCTCGAGGACGAGCAAAAGATAGGTATGGGGGTGTGATTGGTCACTAATATTGCACATTTATTATCATATTCGCATACTTATTATAGAATAAACTCTGTTTTTTCCTAATTAAATGTTTAATTTATTTGCAGGCCCATTCCTAAAGAAGAGTGAAGAGAAATGAGCCCAAAAGCCCATCAAATTCTGAATTAAATCAGAACTAATTCGAACTCAGTAAATCAGGGCAGATCGGTCAGTTCAGATCGGTTGAAAATTAGTTCGAACAAATCCCTACAAATCGATCGGTTGAAGCTAAGGATCAAAGGCCATTTCGTCAAAATTCCGGACTTAAACTGCAAATCCAGCTGAAGATAAATATAAATCGAGAAGCCGGGGAGCACCTCCAATAGGGTGTGGCCACCTGGCCACACCCTGGCCGCTGAAACGCGACGAAAGCCGCATTTCTGCGGCTTTGTTAAGGAGTTAGGGGGAGCGTTTGCTCCCCCTATCTTTTCACACCTCTCCCCTCTGGGTTTTTTGCCTATAAAAGGCAGGATTTTCACTGTAAATGAGAATGACCAAGCAGAGAATAGAACTTAGGATAATTTGTAGTTTGTAACTTAGGTTTTTAATTTTCTTTTTATGTAATTTTTACTTTTCTTTATGCAATTGAGAGGAGAGACGACTTTCATGGAGGAATGAGAGCAAGCTTATACTGTAGGTGACACCAGTGTAAGTGATCTCTTCTTTCATTGTTATTTGAATCGAATCAAAATTTCTTTTTCTTTCTTTACTCTTATTTTCTTTTACTCTCCTCTGATGTGTTGCAATCCAAGAGAATCCGATAGCCTCGAGACTGCTTAGCCGTTGCAAGTGCCCTTGATGGCCCATGGTGATGAACAACCCTTCTCTTGCTAGTATAGTTTGCCCTTTATTCATAGTGTAGATCGAGAATGGGGAATCCTATACGCCATGCTTGATTGCCTTCAAAGACAAAGTAAGTTGTCGCAACGGATCCAAGGTATATGAGCACTGAAGAGTTAAGTAATTTTTAGGTTATCTTTTCTTTTATTCTTTAGTTTCAATATCACAATCTCCAACCATTTTTATCACCCTTTTCAATTTCTTTATATATAATCCATTTTTCATTTTCCTACCTTCTAAATCTACCACTTCTCTTCCCTAACTCACTTTAACCTAATTTTTCTCTTTTTCTTTTAAAGAACTAAAGAAGAACTTTAACCACACTTTGTATCTTAAAAGAAGACTTACTAAAAAAGCTTCCATCACTAGTCCCTCCTTGTGGATCACGACTCGCATAGCCACTTGCTATTGCGGTAGAATTGAGTAAACTTGCACTCTTTAATCTTAAAATCTGAAATACTGTATTTGTGTGCAGGTTTGACCTCAATCAGCCTTGTGAATAAGCGAGTGTTTTTGAAAGCACATGAGGATGGGTAATTAAATTGTTATTTGCTAATACTAGTCAATGATTTTGCTTATTTTATGCTTGATTAATCTTGATAGTTTAATGTTGAATTTTGACTAAGTGGTATTTCAATTAGGAGTTTATTTTCCGTCTTATTTGTCTTACTTGAATCTTATGCAAACTCCAAGGATGAACTTTTGCTTATGATCCAAAGTGAAGTATCTCTTAAAGATTAGTTGTTGGCCTAAAAACCCATCACTCTAAGTTTTGATGATGACTAACTCATGTAGTTATAGTACTACCGATCTTGTTGTGTTTAAGTTTCAGATATTAATCAAGATCTTAATTGATATTGTCTTCACTAAAAGACTCAAAGTCAAGTTTGAAACTAACATATGGTGATTCAAGAGCTCAATCTTATAGAACATATCTAGTACTTAAGATGGAGTCTAACTCAGAGAATTAAGCTTGGATCAAGTCTACACAGAGAAGAAGATCTTCAAGTAGACTTGTGTTTTAGAGTTTTGTAAGTTTAGATCATGTGTAAGGTATAGATTAGTTTTGATTGCTCAAACTCACACACACAAAAGTTTGTTGATTGGGATTTCAAGCACAAAAATTTTGGTTTTCGTTTGACCATTTTTAGTTTAACAATTGTGTTATATGGTTTTTATCTTAAAGAAATAAGTTTTTATAGTTTGGAATATGTGTTGGATTCTATCCACACATATTAGAGCTTTACATGTTTAAAGAAGCTTATTTTGATGAGTTTTGGATTTCAGTTTAACAAGTATATGTTTTGATATTCATTAGTTGAATTTCATCAAAAATAAGTTATATTATCTTACATGTGTATTGGATTCTATCTATACATATTAATCCTTCAAATTGTTTGAAAAACTTTTTTTTTATTCATAAGATTTTAGAAAAATATGATTTTCTATTTACAAGTTTAGTATTTGAAAAATATGTTTTATTTCAAGAAATGTATTTTAATTCATCAAAATTAGTCTATATTATTTATATGTGTATTGGATTTTATCAATACACATTGGACTTCAATCAAGTTTAAATAGCTTGTTTTTTTTTTGTATTTATGGAATTTTGGTTTTTAGTTTTTGGTTTCATTCCATTTAAAAGTTTAGTTTTAGAAAATACGATTTTTGTTTCCATTGAATTTCTATACCTCAAAAATAGTTCACATGTTTGCAATATTGTGCGATTTTTTACACACATATTTATGCTTCATTGTATTTACATTAACTTTTTTTTTGGAATTTATTGGGATTTTTGAAATTTAATTGGGTTTCAAAAGTTCATTTAAAAATCTCAAATTTGTGTTTTTTTGGGCTGAGCCAGTCAACCGAGCGGTCGACCGACGGCAGAGCTTATTTGCTCTGTCGGTCGACCAAACGGTCGATCGACATGCACATATGTGCACTAATCGGTTGCTATACTGCACATTGATTGTCACATTCTCATATTTATTATATAATAAAGTATGTTTTAATCTTATTTATTGTCTAATTTATATGCAAGCCCATTACTAAGGGAAGGAAAGAGAAACGAGCCCAAAAGCCCATTCAAAGTTCTGATTTAATTCAGAATTAATTCAAATCAAAGATCAGGACAAACCAGGGCAAATCAGAGAAGATAAAATCAGTTGAACAAGCGGTTAAAACAATGTCTTTACAAATCAATTGGTTAAAGCTGAAGATCAAGGAGGTTTCGTCAAATGCAGGACCCAAAACTGCAAATCCCGAGAGATAAAAACATATCGCGAAGCCAGAGAGCAGCATCCCTCGGGTGTGGCCACCTAGCCACACCCAGGCCACAGAACGTGGCCAAAACCGCGTTTTCGCAGCTTTGTTAAGGTTGTTGGGGGAGCGTTTGCTCCCTTATCTTCGTACGCTCTCCCCGT
>JAVJIF010026965.1:0-59988 GCA_038442645.1 Agave tequilana | reverse complement strand
CACAACTAGTCCTGAAATAACCATGTAAAAATAAATGAAAAATGTTGAAATCACAATGGCAAAACGTGCAAGCAATGACTAAATTCCAACAACAATTTCCTATCGGCATTAGCAGAGACCTGGAAATTAGATCAGTCCCATCACTTGCGTTATGAGGTAGTATTCCAAGGACAGTACCCCTAGAAGAGCTTGGTCACCAATATGTTAGAATACTACGTTGTTGTCAAGTTCACAAGCATCAAACATAAATAAGGCACTCCTCTTTTTTTCCCCTTTTCACAAAGAAACTTTCTTGTTTCTTGTTGCACAAACTTTATAACTTATGGTGAGACCCTTTCTAATACAAACATACAAAACAAACAAACAAATAAAATAAACTTGTGGCGCAACTCTTCAGAGGAAATATTTCCGAGATCTCATGTAATGGAGCTGCCCTTGTAATAATAAGAGGAACATCTACTGAGGATAGTGAACCACGGTACTGACCTTATGTGCTTTTTCTAAGCTATATAAGATATACAAGTGTCAAAATATATATGCCAAAACTAATTAAATAATATCTACCTTATACCAATGAAGTAAAATCGAACTGTAGCATTTCCATATTTAACAGGATGAACACTTAAAGAAGAAGTTAATTGACCAACCTATCATTTCTTGCAGTTGCCAGGGCTGCTACCACCTCAGCAGACAAAGCATATATTGGACCATATGCATGCAAGAAATACTCATTTCCAATCAAGTGACCTGAACTTTCATACCTAAGAACAAGGTTCTTTAGTAAATATTTGTGCAGAAAAAAGCTGCGGCCTTGGCATTATCAGAAACAACATAATCAGATAGTCAAGTGTCTGAAGACGAGTTATTTTATTGTTACCATTTCATCTTTGGATCAGTGACGACTGGGCCTTTCTTCATGCAACCAATATAAGTGAGTCGGTGAGCCGGGGTCTTTGGCGAGAAGAGTTGCAAGTCTGTCTATTTACAGAAAATGGAAGTATCATACAGTGAAACGTAAAAAGCTCGACTTACATTAGTGTGTTCAGGGTACCTGGTCGCATATAAATATCATCATCGGCTTTGACGTAAAATTCTGCATCAAAAAGGTTGAATGCAGCTTTGAAAAATGCCAGCCTAGGATATTGACAAGCAATTGCCCGTAAGATATATAAACTATGAAAGAATGAAAATAGTTTTCAGAATCAAATCTTACGTTTTATAAGGCAGTTTTATGTACTCTTCCTCGACATCAATTAGCATGAAATCATGATACTTCTCCTCTTCTTTCTTAAGATCTGCCATTTTCTTAGCATCTTTGTCCTTCCAATCACAAACCTAAAGGCTAATCCAGTAGCACGTTCCAAACTGCAAAAAGTAGAATGGAAAGTAGATTTAACATTTATAATATGCTATTATAGAATTTTGCAAGAACATTTACTATCTAAAGCCTCAAATTTACTAATAAATATGATACAGTCACTATTGTTGATGTTGGAAACATACTCCGGGAAAGTTGAAGTGTCAAATTAATCTTCTGAGTTACAATCAATTTGTTTAACAGACTCATCTACCAGATACTTCTTCAACAATATAGATTGGTGCCATTGTTTTAGATTATATTATATATGAATTCTATGCTCAACTGTCTATTATCAACTTATGGGTTGAGAGAATAATAATTGTCAATTGTAACTCCTCTGTCAAGGTTTCTTCAAATGATCATTCAAATTGGTAGTGAGGTATTAATTCTATGCATCTAGCAATACCAAATTACAGGAGACGAATCAAGTGTGTGATATACTTTCATTTGTATTAAAATTAAAGTCAAAGGGAAAAATACAACCGGGTATATCCATTTCTGATTACAAACACTACAACCAAATACAACCCTCTTTTTCCCAAGAAGGTGTTGGTCTTGCACTGTTAGAATAATTTGAAGAGACTGGAATACGTGAAGCAGAGACCTACTAATATTTTAACACAAAAACACATCTAAATAGAGAAACTAAAAAGATCCCAAAATGCAAAAGGACTAACTTCTGTTGGGTTTCTAAATATACTGCTAGAGATCTTCCTTATTTTGATATACCCTCAATAAATCTTACATATTTTGTGTAACCCCCTCCAATCTTTTAACTTAAATAAACCCCCTCTTTGAGTTATGAGAAAATTCAAGGTATATTCCCCGCTTAAGGGTTAACAGCATGATGTCTTCACTCTTATTCTAGTTTACACCAGCTCTTTTTAAACACTTCCATTACTTCGAAATCCCAATCTAACCAATGTGGGGTTCTAGTGGCCGCTTTAAAAGAATTTCGACAGCTAGTCCTAAAATAGTCACGATCCTCTTATATACACTCCCATACAAGCCACCTCCATACCTTTCATTTCCCGATTCCAAATATTTCCATTACCTCAACCATACATCGATTGTTCCAACCTAACCCATTTGGAACCAAGTGGTTACTCAATAAACATATTTTGTGTAACCCCCTCCAATCTAGAAACCCCTCTTTTAGTTATGAGAAAATTCAAGGAATATTCCCTACTTAAGGATTAACAGCATGACGTCTTTTCTCTTATTCTAGTTTTACACTAGCTCTTTTTAAACGTTTCCATTACCTCAACATCCATTGACTATTCCAATCTAACCAATGTGGGGTTCTAGTGGCTGCTTCAAAAGAATTTTGACGGTTAGTCCTAAAATAGTCATGATCCTCTTATATAGTCCCCCATACAAGCCACCTCCATACCTCTCATTTCCCTGTTCCAAATACTTCCAATACCTCAACCATACATTGATTGTTTCCAACCTAAACCCATTTGGAACCAAGTGGTTAATCAACAAACAAATTCCAATGACTAGTCCATAAATAGCCTTATCATCTTGTATGCTTCCCATGCAATCTTCCTACACAATTCTCATGTCTTTGCTCTAATATAATCCATATTTCTCTCCACCTTCTTTCTTTTTTGCATTAGATCATTTGCAACAATGGAGATCATCATGATCACGGTTACATCATCAAATGGCAACAATGGATTTTGAAATAGAAACGAGAGGG
Organism: Agave tequilana; assembly: GCA_038442645.1. Lineage (NCBI taxonomy): Eukaryota > Viridiplantae > Streptophyta > Magnoliopsida > Asparagales > Asparagaceae > Agave > Agave tequilana. The sequence continues at coordinate 56,923 of JAVJIF010026965.1, read as the reverse complement.
AACCTGAGGTTTTAGCATAGCTATAAAGATACTAAGGGGTTGTGTTCTATTTTTTCTCCCCCTATATTCCACTATGCAAGGGCAAGTCCGCCTTTGAACCCTTTGACCGTCGTTACTGATAGTAAGCTATAAGAGAAGGGTTTATTCGAGATATCTTAAAAATTTAAGGGCATTGAGTAGAATATTAAATATTTTGTGTTGGGGGGGGGGAGGGGGGGGGGGGGGGGGGGGGGGGTTGTGTGTGTTTTGGGGAAATGAAGGAGACTTATTGTGGGGTATGTCCAAAAGTCCTAATTAGTTTAGAGTTCTCAAAATACAATGCTAAAGATTTCTTTCCCTGGATTCCAAGGTACAAATTACATGTATTTAGATGACTTAGCGCAGTTATAGAGTGTTTTTCATTTGGTGTCAAAGTACTAATCAACAGTTATGGTGACGCCTATATTTGTTTCGTATCCAATCCGAATGCACCACTAATATTTATACTTCTAGTTATCCCTCCTAATGCACAAAACATACACTTAATATACAATCCGTAAGCACACTCACTTTTAGTGCTAATCACAAGGAAAAAAAATATATTCATCTTTAATCTCTCGATTATGGTTTGAAATGTTCACCAATTCTAATATATATATGAGAAAGGTTTTAATACACTTAGGCTGTAACATAAGAGGTTACACCCACCTATGAAAATACACCCTGTCTCACTCATATCCATGATCTAAATCATTGATTATAATTTATATGTTCTAAAACTCATATGAACAAATTTCATGTGTATTGAAACTTTCTAGCTCACAAATCTCATGATCTAAAGGATGGTTTGTAGCGGTCTTAAAAGCCAGATATTTTTATTTGCTTGATTTGTGGGCTAGAAAGTTGCAATGTCCATGAAATTTAATCCATATGAGTTTTAAAAACATGTAGATCATAATTAATGGTTTGGATCATGAATATGAGTGACATAATAGGTGTGTATAACATCTTATATTACACCCTAGGTGTATTAAAACATTTCCCTATATATATATATATATATATATATATATATATATATATATATATATATATATATAGAGAGAGAGAGAGAGAGAGACTTGTGTCATTTTGGAAGGATTGAACCCGAATCCTTCCACTCAAATACCAACATCCACTCCGTTGAAGTTAATCTATATTATTTAAAGTAACTAAAAATAAAAAATCATGTGTTTTGAATAATTTTTGCCCATCCATCAAGCAACGCAAAATGGACAGCCGAAAGTAGTGAGTTAGTTAGATCTATGTCTTTAGACATACAAATTCTCAATCTGGTCATTTGATCATGATCTAAATATTTAAAAACCCTTACAAACCAATTTTTGTTAGGTCTCAAATGTTCTACACCGTTTAACTAACCAACTCACTATTTAGGCCGTCCTTTTTTCTCCTACTTGATGCATCGGCAAAAAGTATTCAAAAATACTTGATTTTTAGTTTATAGATGCTTGAAATAATATAGATCAACTTCAACAGAGTGAAACTTGTATTCAAATGTCAGAGGTTTATATTTGAGTGGGAAGGATTCGGGCCCAAATCCTTCCGGAATGACACAAGTCTATCTCTCTCTCTCTCTCATATATACACACACACACACACATATGGGTCAAGTGCTCCTAGTATCTCTCCTTAGATTACAATCAAATGAGAAGGCTTAAAACTCACTATGTACCATTCATATGAATGATCCACTCCATTTATCATGATTTTCATGTCCTAAACTTCTTATATGTAAAAAAATCATGCAGTTTGAACTTTTTACCCATCGATCAAACAATGTCATTTGTTCTATTGTTGAAAAATCATTCATTTTGTAATCATTTGATACATGAGTAAAAAGTATCAAAAGTGCATGATTTTTTATACACAATCATTTTAGCATATGTAGATCAAAATGAATAGAGTGGATCATTCTTAGAGATGCTTCATCGTGGTATTTTAGGCCTCCTCCTTAGATTATAATCTAAGGAGACCTACTAGGAGCAGTTTTTCTTATATATATATATATATATATATATATATATATATATATATATATATTCCAGAAGGATTCGAGGCTGAATCCTTCCGCTTAAATACAATCTTATGACATTTGAATGTAAGATCCATTCCGTCATTGAAGTTGATCTACATTATTTCAAGTAACTAAAATTCAAAAATCATGTATTTTGAATATTTTTTGTTCACCCATCAAGCCATCAAGTAGGCACAAAATGAATGACCGAAAATAACATATTGCTTAAATCTATGTCTTTAAACAAATTATCGATCCGATCATTTCATCATGATCTAAATACTTAAAAATCCTCACAAATCAATTTTGTTAGATTTCAAATATTCTACACCGTTAAACTAACCAACTCACTATTTCGCCCATCCATTTTGCGCCTACTTGATGCATGGGCAAAAAATATTCAAACTACATGACTTTTTTTATTTTTAGTTACTTAACATAATGTAGATCAACTTCAACAGAGTGGATCTTGTATTCGGATGTCATAGGGATGTATTTGAGCGGGAAAGATTCAGCCTCGAATCCTTCAGAAATGACACAAGTCTCTTTATATATAAAGATAGAGACTTGGGTACATGCCGAAGGATTCAAACCCGAACCCTTCCCACTCAACCTCAATCCCACGGCATTTAAATACAACATTCACTCCGTTGAAGTTGATCTACATTGTTTAAAGTATCTAAAAATAAAAATTAAGTATTTTAAATAGTTTTTCCCCATCCATCAAGTAGGCATAAAATGAACTGCCGAAATAGTGAATTGTTAGTCTAACAGTGTATAATATTTGAAACCTAACAATAATTAGTGTGTGGGATTTTTTAAATGTTTAAATCATGATCAAATGGTCGGATCAAGAATTTCTAAAGTCATAGGTCTAAGTAAAATGTTATTTTCGGCCATGCATTTTGCACCTACTTGCTGGATGGGCCCAAAAAAATTCAAAAAAGTTGATTTTTGATTTTTAATTATTTTAAACAATGTAGATCTACTTCAACAGAGTGAATCTGTATTTGAATGTCGTAAGATTGAGTTTGAGTTGGAAAGATTCTTGCTCGACTCCTTCCGTGTGTACCCATCTCTCTCTCTCTCTCTCTCTCTCTCTCTCTCTCTCTCTCTCTCTCTCTCTCTCTCTGGTTTTGAGGTACCCAATAAAATATTTACCCTGAAATATCATAACAGCCAATATTGCTGGAATGGCAGATATTTTCGACATTGATGATCCATAATGATAGTATTAATACTAAAAAAACATTAGTCCATGCTCACCCGATCTCAAGATTTTAAACCAAGCTCTCAATCAATCACCTTGATTAATCTCTAATTTATGCACCTTTTAGATTCAATCAAATAACATCACAAATCCAAGTCTAGATCTATGCTTGTTTTAGTCAAGTACGAGTGCCAAGACTAAAAGTTGAGAGGGGGAAAAAAAGAAAAAGAAAGGCAAAAGAAAGATTTGTAAAACTAAGTGCAGAACAGATCTTACTACTGCCGTACTTTAGCAACCCCTCCGGATCCGAGGGGAACCACGTGCTCCGCAGCGCCGCCCTCCGATCCGCCGAATCGAACCCGGTCTGAACCCCGACGAACCCCAACAGCTTCGGGCGAGCAGCAGCGCCGCCCTCGTCACCTCCGCCGCCGGCGGCGCCCGATCTCGAGCGGAACGTCCTGAGGGCGTCCTCGGAGCGGCCGCAGCGGTAGACGGTGACGGTCCTGGGGGGGCGGCGGAGGGCGGAGACAGAGAGCACGATGCCGACGGCGCCGACGAGGAGGCAGAGGATGGCGAGGATGTAAATTTGGCGGCGTTGGGGGAGGGAAAGGGGCGGCGTCGGGGAGGCGAATGAGGGGCGGAGGGGCTTCTTGATCTTGTCGTCTTTGGAGTAAGAGTAGGGGAGGGAAGGAGGAGAGGAGCGCGACGGGGCCGGTGGCATTTCCGTGAATTTTTGGTAGATTTGAGATCGGAAGGAATTTCAAATGGGGAGGAGGAGCTAGCCAGCACTCGCTAAACACGCGAGTTAAGCACAAGTAGTGGGGTGGGTCGGTGGGTAGATTGTTGTTTGGGTGTAGAAAGCGTCAAACACACGTTCGTGAACGCTCGTGATAAGCCCAACCACCATTGTTTGTGTGGCTAGACTAAACACAGGGTAAAATCACTAACACCCCCCTAATGTTGACCTAAATAAATAATTTAAAAAAAAAAAAAAAAACCCAACCTAGGCTTCAAATTTGCATGTTTTGGACCCTGGACCCTTTTCATCGTTGAAATCTTAGCTACTTTAAAATTTTATTTGTTTTGTTCACTGTAAAAAAATACTGTTATCACCTTTCGGACTTGTCTATTATTGGCAAAATATTAAAAAAATCAGCAGTTAGTTGAGTGAAATCAGCCCGACAAAAGCCTATTTCAGAATGCAAATTTTGCTGATGTGGACTAAAGTATTATAATTAGGATGAAGATATGTGACATACTTTTGGTTTTGAGCGCATAATTCTTTTTTATATAGGCTTACATGCCGAGCATTCACCCGAGAATTGGTCACTGGGGTGGATCTATAGAGAGTGTTTTATGAAATATCTGAGAGAATAAAAAAAAACACAGATGATTTATTTGTCAGCAAATAGAGATGAATAAGAATAAAAAAAAAACACAGATGATTTATTTGTCAGCAAATAGAGATGAATATTATATGATAGCGGCAGGAAAATTGTGGCCTTGAGGCAAGGCATTCAGGAAAAACAGGTTGTTCTAGCTCAATACCATCAAAGAATCCTTGACTATTGCAAGGGCACAAGCTCAGCAAAACATTCCTTTCACTTGAAAGAGAAAAATTGTGAGACTTGTTTATGTGTCGAAACAATATTATGCTCCCAAAAAACACATAACCCCTTCAGAAAAAGCAATACATAATCCAAATCATCTGCTAAACCACCCAACTATTAATATAAAATAAAACTCGGTTTTTGCAAGTCTTCGTCACATCAAAAATTCAAAAACAAACCCAAGTCATGCACTCATGATACATAATTCTTCCCACCACAAAAGTTCAGGAAATAATCAAACCAAACTATAAGAGATGAGATCCGACTATATAAAGGTTACAGCGACACGACTACAAAATTTGCCATAATGGGACCGAGAATGACTTTTGCTCTCAATCTCCATCACAGCAAATGAAACCAGACTCTTAACCCCTCAAGAAAGTCAAAGAAGTAAGTTTCATGAGATTATTAAAAATAAAACATAAAAAACGACTAGAAGCGCCTGTATAGATACCAAGTCTTGGGAGAAAATGGGGACCTCATCAAATCACAGGAGATCAGCAACATTAGATGGCAGCTCCTCAATCACCACATTGTAGAACCTCTGGATGTCAAACAGCATTCTCTCGTCATCACGGGTCACAAAGTTGATCGCGACACCCTTCCTTCCGAACCGTCCACTTCGTCCAATACGGTGAAGGTAGTTCTCCGGCTGAGTGGGCAGATCATAGTTGATGACCAAAGACACCTGCTGAACATCAATACCGCGGGCAAGAAGGTCAGTGGTGATGAGAACACGGGAAGACCCAGATCGAAATTCCCTCATGATAATGTCCCTAGTGTTCTGATCCATGTCTCCGTGGGTGGCTGAGACTGTGTGGTCTCTGCTCCTCATCTTGTCGGTAAGCCAGTCCACCTTGCGCCTGGTGTTGACAAATATGACACTCTGAGTGATAGCCAGGGTCTCATAGAGATCGCAGAGGGTCTCCAGCTTCCACTCTTCCTTTTCAACATTAACATAAAACTGCTTGATACCCTCAAGGGTGAGTTCGTCTCGTTTCACAAGGATCCGCACTGGTTTGTTCATGAATTTGCGAGTAATCTCAAGGGCCTCCGGGGGCATAGTGGCAGAGAAGACTCCCACCTGGACTTTTGAAGGAAGAAGCTGGAAGATGTCGTAGATCTGAAATAGAGAAGGGAATCCATAGTTAAATCGTGAAGTAGACATCACATCATTATCAGCATCAAGAATGATCAAGATTGGGCGGGGCATAGTACAGAATCAAGATTGGGCAGGTGTAGCACAGAATCAATTTTGCAATGTGTAATATTTTACCTAGCAATTTTGTATGGAACTAGGAACAAACCTTTTATGGGGTCCGCATGAACGCACATATAAACAAATAGGTAAGAAGACAAAATACTCATTACAATATGTGCGTGTGCACGCCCGTGTGTAGGAAAAAAAGAGAGAAAAGAGAAACAAAAGAATCTATATTTCCTAGTAGAAAACAATCAAACAGAAACCATGACCACACATACAATAAACAATTACTTTTTTCCAGAAAAGATAAGAAGCGAAGGGCGTGTTTGACATTGCTTTTAAAAAGAGCTTTCGTGGTTTTTAAAGCAAATAACTGTTGTTTTCTAAAAGTTAGATGTTTCATAACTAATTAGGAAAAGGGCTTTCTAGAGAAGCATATATTTTTGGCTTCTCCTAACAGCAGAAGTAGAGGCCGCCTCACAATGATCTCCTATTTTCTCTCCTATTTTTCCTCTAGCATGATCTCTCATGCAATCTAACATCTAGCTGAAAATTTTGATTATTCTCCGTATTTTTCCAATAAATCTTATCTATAACTTTTCCCTCTTCACTTGTACTCATTCGAATTATTTCTAACAAATTATTTTATATTTACTGATAAACACTTCAAATTTTAAAATTACCAAACATCATAAATATTGTAAAAGTCCATTTTGATAAGTCATTTCCTTCCTGAAAGGACTAAGCACGAACAATCCCAAACACACCCTAAAAGTAAATGTAACGTAGATATGTGCTCAAAGGCATAACCAGAAAAGGGGGTTAACTAGGTGATGTTTTAGCATATAGTATCTTTAAAACAAGAAACGATAGCATATATTTTTTGCCCATAAGTTGTTGAAACCAACAAGAGGGTGCATGAGAATTCTACAAAGTGAATAATAACAACAATAATCGATGAACAACAACTAATATTTTGTTTTTATTTTTGGGTGCTAACAAGGGTATCCAGGCCTCTTAGAGAAGCTGCCTAATCACTCGGGCACATTGGCATCCCCTCAACCAAACACTGTCAATTATCAGGGGGAAATCCTTTGGGTTGCATTCAGGAAGTGGGAAATCAAACTCAAGCCCAGTTGCTCATAAAGTGATGCTTTGGACATCTCAAATACCCACTTCAGGAAACAACAGATAACATATACTAACAGCTCACTTGTCACTTGTTCAAAATTGATCTCTTATACCTTAGACAAAACTCTCAAAGTTAATAAACCATAAATTTTAACCTTCTTAAATTTGATTACAGCCAGATACTATTTAGTTCCATAAGACCATGCTCATGCAAAATTCTAAATTCAGGTTTAGCAAAACATCAAGTCAATTTTTGAGAATCATACATTTCTCCTGATTAAAGAATATCACAAATTTCAAAAGGTGATGCAAGGTCACATTCCTGGTCCTGGCGATGGTCTTGGAAACACCATATTTACTGTGCAAGTAAATGTCTCCAACTGGGATAGAAGTGTGTGCTTATTCAAAAGGTGATGCAAAGTCATTCCTAATCCTAGCAATGGACTTGAAACCATTAAAATTACGAGTAAATAATTCCGACGTGAAGTGTTTCCAACCTGGATAGAAGTGTATGTTTATCGATCTTGCATGAAACATATGACTAGATTAGGATGTAAGCAGGATAAACAGTCTTGAGATAATGTGTCCGTATGGTGTGAACATTCATTTTTGCACACAAGGCACACAATTTGTCACTTCGCATCCATAAATGTTTAAGAAAGTGTAGAAGAGAATTAGTGCAGATCATATATTGGGATGTGGGGATGGTCCATGACGTGGTTTTAAAACACTGGCACAGGTAGAAACATTGGCTACAGTTAACCAGTAATAACTTTTGACATGTATGTGTGTGTACCGCTAAAATCAATTTTGAGCAAAATGTAACTAGTCAGAAAGAATAACAAGCTAACAAATAGGATATTCAACAAGGAAACCTGGTCTTTAAAACCATGTGAAATAAATTTTGTTTGCTTCATCAAATAAAAACATCTTGATATACGGATGCATGTATACATTATTTTTATGCAAAACAAATATATATATCAAAAAATAACAAGACTAAAAAATAAGATAAAAAAGCAGGAACCTGGTCTTTGAAACCACGTGAAAGCATTTCATCAGCCTCATCCAACACAAACATCTTGATGTAGTCAGGGCGAAGAGATTGCCTCCTCAACATATCAAACACACGACCTGGTGTACCAACAACTACATGAACGCCACTAGAAAGAATCCTCTGATCCTCACGAACGCTGGTTCCTCCAACACAGGCATGAACTTTCACACCGAGGTAATCACCTAGTGCTCTCATGACTTTCTCAATTTGCTGGGCAAGTTCTCGAGTCGGGGCAAGAACCAAAGCCTGGCATTCAACCACACTATAATCAAGCTGCTGCAAAATTCCAGAACAGAATGTTGCAGTTTTTCCAGTCCCAGATTGCGCCTGTTGGATAACATCAAGCCCCTTGCAGAATGGGACAATTCCTCTTTGCTGAATTGCGGAGGGTTTTTCAAACCCTAGAGAATATTTCATCATAAGAAGTCAGCCTTCAAACATGAAGATTACGGGAATCATGAACAATGTACATTAATAGTACTGAACATAATGACTCTACCGTAAGCATAAATTCCTCTCAACAGGTTTTCTTGAAGACCCATAGAATCAAAGCTATCATAGACCTCATCATATGAGGTAAAAAAATCCTGCCCATCTGATGTAAGCCTACATAAGATAAACAACAAAACCATACACAAGTATAAGTTACTTTAATGAAAATGTGAAGAAATAAATTTGCAGGAAGCAGAAATAATAGAAAATGAAGATCAATTACTCATTCATTTTTGCGTCATACTGACGAGCATCAAATTGAGATCCCTCTGGTGCCATTCCCGCCATTTTCTGTAAATGCATTCAGGACCAAAAAGAACGTGCTCAAATAGAGAGAGAGAGAGAGAGAGAGAGAGAGAGAGAGAGAGAGAGATGTCCACAAAAAAAATGCTAAATAGATAACAAAAAAACCAAACAAGTTGACGGGAGTTCGAGTTTTAAGGCTCCGTTCTTCTCTAAATAAATGATGATGATGATGATAATGATAAATTTTTATCATCATCCTATAGACTTTTTGCTGTCAAAATTTTGACAGGTATGACATCCGGAAGGCTCCAGTGAAGCTATTACTGGCAAATATCAACTTAGTCAATTGAAAGGATAAAACTCAAAAGCAGATCAACACTTCAACAGCATCTCAGGTCTTTGCCATCACACTGAGAGATCAGTCATGGCACTCAACTCTGAGTCTAGAAGGTTCCATTGAAACTAGGATATGAAGAATACAACTTGATAGACACTATACAAGATCTGGTCTCAAGTTTCCGTCCGAGGTGACTTTTGCAGTAAAATATACCCTATCAAACCTGCAAAATTGGTCGGCTGGACAGATTTACCTAATTGGTCAAGTAGCTTAGGCTAATCTAACAATAAATACCAATATGTATACTCATATGCAAGGAATAAAATGTTTTTGGCTTTTATACATCTAAACCAAACAACAATAACAGTTGCAGCTATATGCATGAAGTAATATGGAAGAGGAATAAGACCAAACAGACTATAAGAAATGTCAACCACAAGTGACAAAAGTTAAGGAGACTGGATGCTTTGGAGGCACAGGTCGGATTCTTTAAAGAAATGGAAGACTCTCAAGAAGTTCCAGATCTTGCTTTATGGACGTTATCATACTCAAATATCACCAAAAACCAATTAAATAAATTTATTACCAAATTAACAACCCAAGAATAGAATTTTGAATCTAACCACTGACCAGAAGTCACTTACACCCTGGTATATTGAGATTGCATAAATGATAAATTTAGCATAACAGGCATCTTCAACACATTTTATTCAAATGAAATAATTATATTTGAAACTTTTTAATTCTGGGTTAAGTTGTGTATTTTAAAGTACAACTAAACTGGACAATGAAATATAGCAAAACTTATTTTAATCCATCCTTTGAGAGAGCATGAGTAATTGTCTTACTGAAGCTATCTTTCTGCTCTATGGAAAAGGATGTCTTTCTCCTCTATGGAAAAAGAAGTTCTTACATACCCTATTTTAAATATCGGCCGATTCAGCCGAGATATCGTCTGATATCTCCTTTTTTGCCTACTGCCGATACGATATGGGGAAATCATTCGCCATATCATTTGCAGCAAAAACGACCGATATTTGAAATATCAGCCAATAAATCACCCAATATCGGCCAATATATCGCCTGATATATCGCCAGATATAAAATAACTTATTTATTGCATGATTGAGAGCAAATGTACATTGTTTTTTACTGTCTTTGCACGCATATTACATTATTTTTATTAGATAGATGATATGTATGACTCTAAACTAACTTTTAATTATCAATATTTCATTATATATAGTGTCCGATATGAACGCCCGATATGCGCGCGTATCCCGGTATCTCCCCCGATATCCGATATGAAAAACCCCCATCCGATACGATTCCAATATCCGATATTTAAATTCTTGCTTACATATAAAAGAAACAAATAAGGAAATTGCATAATGTCATTGTATTAACATCCAGAGCAAAAAAATAAAGGCCAACCAATTCTCTAGAGAATTTTATAAAAAAATGGAAAATAAAAGAGATCATAAAAGTGAATGCACAACAAGGCCTACAAAAGCGGTTAAAGGTTCACCTAAAAGTTCATGGGTTTCATAAATAATAATTATTTTAATCAATGTTACTCATCAACAATTAATCACCAACTTGCGAGAGGAAACTCTACTAGAAGCATGGCAACGATAACCACATGAAAAGCAACTTGAGGCTAAAATTGTTTGCAAAACAGAACTGCAGCAGACTATCCTCAAATCACTTATATGGTGGAAATATGTACTATCTAACGGCCTTAGAAAAGACTTAAACAGAAATGCAATTCCCACCATTACATGTTACTCTGCCATGTTAAGGGGACTGCAGCTTGCATCTCAAGAAAGTAACATAGAATCACAAAGAATTACTTCTACGTGTTTTTTACAAGTTAGCCCTTCAATGTCTTTATCAAGATGAAACATACAGCAACTGAGAGAGAAAAGTCTAAGACACTTGTTATGACATGAAAAACCTCCACTAGTAAACTCAGAAAACTCAGCAGTCATTTATATTCTTTAATGAAAATGACATTTATAGGTGCCAAAATATTAGGCCTAGCAGTTCCCTTACGTTCTAACATCTGTTTGATGAGTATTTCCATTTGCACCTATCATAATAGTATAACACCAAGAACCCCTACCATTCTTCCCCAAAGACATCAGCATCAGTACTCCTTAATGTAATGTATCATCTTGAAAAAATAACTCTGAGAACGAAAGTACCAATTATCAGTTTTGGTACTCATATTGTGAAAATCAAGAATATCTAGTAATACAGGCATTCATAAATTCATGCACACATTTAAAAAACCTGAATATACATCTCCAGTAAAGCACTAGTAGCTCATGTTAGATCTTCACAATTAAGATAAGCCAACTTAAAAGCAAGAATAGAGACAAAAAACAACTATCGTTTCAGTAACAAAAACTGATTTTTACAACAGAATCAGTGTCATATGCCACAAATTCTAAACGAAAGCATGTCATGTTAAGCCTTGCCTACCTTTACATGTAATATGCACCCAATTCAGCCAACTAGATTCACGATCATCCATTCTCTTTGTGCCCATGGTTACTTGCATGTTTGAGGGCATGTCAGTGTGTGTGTGTGTGTGTGTGTGTGTGTGTGTGTGTGTGTGTGAGAGAGAGAGAGAGAGAGAGAGAGAGAGAGAGAGGGTGGGTGGGTGGGAGGTCAGTAGGGAAAGGGAACTGACATTTCCAGTTAAATTTTTGTAACGTTATTTAAACATTGCTGAAACCCGACATCAAGAAGGGTTAGATTTCAGCTTTCTTCCTCCCTATTCGTACTGTGAAGGTGAAAGCAGGGTTAGAACTATAATGGCACAAAGCCACTAAGCATGAATTATGGCATGCATCAGATTCAGAGGTAAAATGTGTCATTCCACATTCAAAGACCATCCCATTGAACAAAAGCCCTGACTAGATGAATTAACTCAAAGTTCATCCAGCAGCCTGCAAGTTTATAAGAGTGATTAACTGATCAATTCCAGATCAATTGAATTGTTACGGACGTGTAACTTGGGAGAACCACAAAGAACACAATTTATCTGACTAATCTGATAAGCTACCAAATTAATAATTGTACAACTAGATATTTGGCAAACAATTAGCACTTAAATAACACAATTTGAGTGTGTCATCTTTTTACTCAGTCAAGGAAAGGTTCATGAATTTGCTCTTTTTTCATTTCGGAATTATTAGAAAGGAAATAGTTTGAAGATGAGAACTTAAAGGGGAAAGGGGTGAGATGAGAACGGGAAGCACTAGATAACTCCAAAGGGAAATTGGTTTGGAGATGTAGGGGGTCGCATGGAGAACAAAGGGATTATTGGCACTGTTTTAAATCTCGATCGATATATCGGTATATCGGCCGAGATACCGATATTTTATCCAAAATGATAGTATAAGAGATATCGTTTTGGACCGATATGGGCCGATATATCACCATGTAGCCGATATATCGGCCGATATACAAGATGAAAATATCTAATATATCTCCACGTAACGCATTTGAGGAGCTTTTACAAACGCATTTGAAGAGCTTCTACAAAAAGTAAGTATCTTCTAAGAATCTATGATCCTAAACTTACTTTAAGTAATTTCATATGATTTATGTAGGCAATCACATGTATATTTTTCATCTGGTATGACGCCTGATATGACATCCAATATTTAGTATCATATCATGACACCCGGTATCCGGTATATAATTTTGTCGACCGATATATCACCGATATCCGATATTTAAAACACTGATTATTAGTGATGGGTTTTGAGTTAAACCTGAAACCAAACGGGTAAGTGGGGGCAAAAACTAATAATAAGAAATAAAAAAAATCATAGCACTGTGGCTAAAACTTTAGCTCCTAAACAACCAAAAACGAAAAATTTCTATCCTCTCATATATTTATCTAATTTCTAATTCATAATTATTCAAAAAGTTTCATTAGGATTGATATTGTCGAGCCCTTCCCATGTCCAAAATATCAATGTTTCAAACTTAGAATTTACAAAGTATCAATCTTTCAGACTTAGAATTTACAAAGTATCAATCTTTCAAACTTAGAACTTTTATATAGCCATACTGAGAGCAAAATCTAAAATTCTTAGAAGCACCAAATCGTCCAACACACAGAAAAACTAACAACTAAAAGCTGAAACTGAAAAAAGCAAACTTCAGATACTCTAACGCTAACCTACACAAATCAGAGATCCGAAGCGAAACCTTAATATCAAGCCACCGAATCAAGGATCCACGCAGAACGATAACACCACAAACAAAGTCAAATCAAACACTATATTACTTCAAAAGTAAGAAAAGATCTCAATTTTAACCTCAGATCGCAGGGTTCGCGCACTCGAAACCCTAATTTACCAAAAAGGATAGAGAGTTCAACTGAAGCTAAGTAGAGAGAGGCGAATATTTGAGTACCTGAGAGTTGTTGAACGATTTGGTTGAAATCTCGGGTTTGAGTAGATCGATCGAATCCTTTTCTTCTTTACGAGAAGGGAAGGGGTTTTTTGTGACGGGTCGAAAGAGACAAAGACGTCGCTTTTATTTGGCCCTTTTTTATATACATATATAAAAGTTTTGGGGTCAAGTGGAATTGTGTAGCCAAAGGGATTTGATAGATGAGATGTCGAGGTTGGGGGTGAGTTTCCCCCCCCCCTTTTTTTTCCTTCCAATTATTAATTAAATATTTAATATTTATTAAGTAATAAACTAATATTGTTGTTGTTGTTTACAGATACAAGTAGATTATACTAGAGTACCGCTTACAGTGAAACCGAACGGCGAAGAGGAGAGAGGAGGCATAAGAAGGAGTGGGTGTAGGGGGAGGAAGTCGGAAGTCGACGAATGAATATCGTCAAGGGAAGTTGACGAATGGAGATCTAGAAATTCAGCAGCAGCAGAAACAGCAGCTACAGCAGGTGCGCGGTCGACCAGCCTGGTCGACCAGCGGTAGAAGCAGTGGCTCGGTCGACCGGTCCGGTCAACCGACGTGCACGCTGACATGCACAGGGTAGCGATCGACCGGTCCGGTCGACCACAGAAGGAGATCGGTCGACCCGGGCGGTCGACCGACTGAAGTGCCTCAACTCTCGGTTACGCACGGTCGACCGGCGCAGTCGACCGGTGCATAGGGTCGGTCGACCGACCGGTCGACCGACAATCGGGTCTGCCTGTTTCGGAAAGGGTTATTTTGAACCCTATTTAAAGGCTGTGTTGGATTTCTAGGGTTTGTATCGTAGGGTTTGAGTGCAATTGTGGAGGAGAGTAGAGCAGGGGCAGAACTCTCCCGATCCTCATTGCTGTAAGTGTATTGATTTGCTGAAATCAATAAAACCCTCCCCTTTTCTTGCCCCGAGGACGTAGGCGATAAGGCCGAACCTCGTTAAATCTTTGTTATCGTGTTCTTTCTCTGGGATTGTTTGTTTGTGCTGTTTGTGGTACTGTTCTTCGTGTGTTGGAGATCTAGGGCTTCCTCTGTGTGGTTGTTGTCGGCGCGAACAAGTGGTATCAGAGCTTCCCAGGTTTCGCTTGGGATTTTCTGGCGATTCGGAGGGCATCGGGAGCTGATTCGGTGGAGATCGTGTGTCGATCTCAGATCAGCGGTAGTCTTGTTCGTGGGATTGTGTGTCGATCTCAGAACAACACAAGGAGTGCTCAGGGAATCATTGGTGGAATAGATCCTGTCAGAAACTCGTTCTAGGGTTTCGTGAAGAAGGTAAAAATCTGATTTTTATCGAAGTTATTATCTATTTCCAGTTGGTTTCCGCATACATAGAGGATCCAGTTAGATAAATGGCAGAAGAAATACATCAGTTAGGACCATGAATCCTCATCTGAGGATTGACGTGGTGAAGTTTAATGGCACAAATAATTTTGGGATGTGGAGGTGTGAGGCTATGGATGCCCTAAATGCATCAAACCTTGAGGATACTCTACTTCTGGAGAAGAGGCGAGGAAAACCACTGAAGAAGAGTTGGAGAAGATGAACAGGTCTGCGTGTGGCTTGATTAGGTCGTGTCTAACAAAATACATCAAATATCTTGTGTTACATGAGACATCTCCTAGGCAGTTGTGGGAGACCCTTGAGAAGAAATATCTGACCAAGAGTGTGGAATCGCGATTGCAGCTGAAGAGCAAGCTGTATGGGTTTCAGATGAAGAAGGGGTGCTCCGTGAATGAACACATCAACCGCTACACGAAGCTTCTTACAGACTTGGTCAATGTGGATGTCAAGATAGATGAGGAAGACAAGGCGGTAATCCTCCTGAACTCACTCCCGGCGGAGGAGTATGAGACATTCACATTAACCTTCATAAATGATAGACAAACTCTGGACTATCATGAGGTGTCGTCTGCATTGGCAAACTATGAGACGAGGAGAAAGGAGAGACAGCCTTCTCAGTCAAGCTCGTCGGCAGAGGCGCTAGCAGTAAGAAGCAGGGGTTCATCTAGGAAGGGCAGTGATGAAAGAGGAAGATCGAAGTTCAGGTCGGGCTATAGGGATCTGAGGAAGAACCAGTGTGCCTTCTGCAGAGAAATAGGGCACTGAAAGTGAAGTGTCCAAAGTTCAAAGGGAAGAAGAAGGAGTCGAAGGCTGAAGCAAATCTTGTAAAGGTGATTAATACTCAGAGGAGTAATTCACAGGCAGATGGATCAGATTCGGACTCGTCAGGTTTCTCATTCTCAGTCATTACTCCCATCGTTGGACACTCAGGAGAAAAGGAGTGGATTTTGGATACGGGTACTACATACCATGCGTGCCCTAATCGGGACTGATTTTCTAGCTTTGAGAAGCTGGAGGGGTGTTTAGTCGTTATGGGCGATGATCACCCATGTATCATGGAGGGTGTAGGTACAATCCAAATCAGGATGTTTGATGGGATGGTAAGGGAGCTGAAGGGAGTGAGGTATGTACCTCAGTTGAAGAGAAATCTAATCTCCGTTGGAGCTTTAGAAGCATCGGGTATGGTGATATCTGTTCGAGATGGTGATCTCAGGATGATCAAGGGCTCGATGGTGGTGATGAAGGGCGTCCGCCGAGACAATCTCTACTACTTGAAGGGTAGTACGATTACAAATCAGGTGGAGACTTCTAGTTCCTCAGATGATGGTTACCCGAGGGTCTGGCAGGGAAAGGTCGGACAGGAAGGAGAAAAGTCTTTGCAAGCTCCTACAAAGAAGGAATCGTTGGAAGGTGCTGCCACCTGCAAGTTGGAAGGTGAACACAGCGTTCTGGACAAGAAGAAGGTGAAATTCAGCACCAGTACTCACCGCAATGAAGGTCTTCTTGATTGTGTTCACGTGTGCATTTGGGGACCTGCTAAGACGGCATCGCTTGGAGGTCACAGGTACTTTGTCTCTTTTGTTAATAGTGTATCTAGGCATTGTTGGATATATCTCATGAGACAAAGTAGTGAAGCCCTAGATATATTGGTGAAGTGGAGAGGAAGAATGGAGAGGCAGATTGGTAGGAAGATCAAGGAGCTGAAGATTGGTAATGTTGGAAAGGACATGAACCAATTCCTACGATTTGGCCAGAACACCAGAATTGTTACTCACTTCACAACAACAGGTACAGATGGGTTGGCTAAGGAAGTAATCCGTTCCTTGCTGGAGGAGATTCTGCGGTTGTTGTCTAATGCAGGATTGGACAAGTCATTTTGGGCTGAGGCGACTGAGTATGCTAGTCATCTCATGAATAGATCGACTGCGATAGGAGGTAAAACTCCATTGAAAATTTGGTCTGGGAAAGCTGCTCAAGATCATTGTTTGCTACGGGAATTTGGAAGTCCGACTTACTTCAGTGCCAAGAATGGCAAGATGAATCCGCGAGCAAAGAGGTTTGTGTATTTAGGTGTCAAGAGGAACAACTACAGGTTGTGAGACCCCGAAGATAAGAAGATCGTGATAAGCAGGCATGTCATATTTGGAGAGACTTCAGTGTTGAAGTCCACCGTCTCTCAGCAGGTGGAGAGGACGGAGACCAAGGAAGTATCGCAGCGGGTGGAGGTTGATGCTACTCCATCATCTCCAGTTGGTTCGGTATTAAAGAAGACTTCACCGGATGTGACACCGGGTGAAGATCAAGAACCCAAGGTTGATGCTGAACAGGATGAAGACATTGCTGAGGATGTCGAGTTGTTTGCAGCTATTGGAACCAAGGTGAAACCACGCTTGTGGGGAAAGAAGCATGAATCTCAAGCTTGTGATCGCGACAAGCTCAAGTTGAAGGCCGTTGTTCTCCATGATGGTCATGAGGAGGTTCATATGACTCAGTCAGACAGGTTTACTGCTGTAAGTACAGGTACCAGTGTTTGAGCTTGATGGAGCTCATTTTTAATGAACTACGGTTGGCTTGATCCTTTGGGTAAGGTAAGTAGGCAGCCGTAAAGGCGCAACCATTTGGTGATGCAACCCGTATGAAGCTGTTTGGGTTCTCGAGAAGCTGTTTGGAATTTCACGTAGAGGTGAAGAGTTGTGGCCGATGGAACTTCACGTAGAGGTGGAGAGGCTTCACGTAGAGGTGAAGTGTTGTGGCCAGTTGGACTTCACGTAGAGGTGAGGTGTTGTGATCTCGATGAACAGGTGATCTTCCGGTGAGAAGATGTTGAGCTTACATAAGGAGTGGTGTGCATCCAGTTGAAGCCGATGATGGTGTTTGGTGTGCTCTACGCAGACTTGGTTGGACCGTCCGTTGAAGACAGGCAGACTAGATAGAGCTAGTCAGTTGGAGAGTCAGTGTTGGCTCATGAGGAGTCTTCGTGAGGTCGTGAAGTTGCGGAGTAGGAGTCACAGTTTAGTGATCGGCATGTATGGAAGTTCTCCTAAGGTGAAGTGTAGGGAAGGCATGTGTGGTGCATTCCAGTGGAAAGCTGAGCTTCAGATTCCAAGCCGAGATCGTGTGTCGATTTCGCCGAGATCGTGTGTCGATTTCGTCCGGTGCGCGCAAGCCGAGATCGTGTGTCGATTTTGCCGAGATCGTGTGTCGATTTCGCCAGGTGATAGACTGGGGTACGTTGGAGATCGGCTCAGAATTTTTGAAAAAATCTTCACCGAGGTGGAGAATTATAGGGGGAGGAAGTCGGAAGTCGACGAATGAAGATCGTCGAGGGAAGTTGAAGAATGGAGATCCAGAAATTCAGCAGCAGCATAAACAGCAGCTACAGCAGGTGCGCGGTCGACCGGCCCGGTCGACCGTCGGCAGAAGCAATGGCTCGGTCGACCGGTCCGATCGACCGACGTGCATGCTGACATGCACAGGGTAGCGGTCGACCGGTCTGGTCGACTGCAGAACGAGATCGGTCGACCGGGCGGTCGACCGATTGAAGTGCCCCAACTCTCGGTTGGGCACGGTCGACCGGCGCGGTCGACCGGTGCATAGGGTCGGTCGACCGGTGCGGTCGACCGACAATCGGGTCTGCCTGTTTCGGAAAGGGTTATTTTGAACCCTATTTAAAGGCTGTTTGGATTTCTAGGGTTTGTATCGTAGGGTTTGAGTGCAATTGTGGAGGAGAGTAGAGCAGAGGCAGAACTCTCCCGATCCTCATTGCTGTAAGTGTATTGATTTGCTGAAATCAATAAAACCCTCCCCCTTTCTTGCCCCGAGGACGTAGGCGACAAGGCCGAACCTCGTTAAATCTTTGTTATCGCGTTCTTTCTCTGGAATTGTTTGTTTGTGCCGTTTGTGGTACTGTTCTTCGTGCGTTGGAGATCTAGAGCTTCCTCTGTGTGGCTGTTGTCGGCGCGCAACAGTGGGAAGATGGGGAAGGAGAGGAGGAGAGGAGAGAGCAGTAAGGAGGGGAGGAGGCGGGGAGGGGGGAAGAGAGGGGGCTCTCTTACGAGGGACAGAAGAAAGGACAAAATTTAAGGAGGAGTGATGAGACAAACCTCACTTCGCTCGATTTGACTACCATAAAATGAGAATTATTATGTCAATTTTAAGGTTTCTATGTTCTGAAGTTTCCCGATAATGTAATTGTTTGTATATATATATATACACACATATCTCAATGTAGTTCTCACCAATAATAGCATACAATTCAATTTCTTAGCTAACAATTATTATTTTTTACTACTTTTGCACCAAGAGTTCAATAGCAAAGGCAGTTAATTTGAAATTTTGTTTTTTTTAAAATTAGAGTTAATGCATTCTTGAAAATACGAGACATTATGATAAGAAAATTATCAAGGAAAAAAAAAAACCAAACCTTTTTTTTGGTTACACGATTAGAAATTAATTAGAAAATCAAACTCTTTATAGAGAGGTAAATGGAAAGCTACAATTAATTAGAAAATCAATATCAAGATAATCACTATGAAAAGAAACTCCAAGAGGAAGGGTAAGGAAAAACTAAAGATAAAGGGAAGAACAGTATATATATCTTTTGGTCTAATTCTTTTTTTTTTTTTTCTCTTTTTGATATTCTTTTGCTTGTTATGTGTGTATTCTTTTCTTTCTTTTTTTTCCCTTCCTTTTTTTTTTTTTTTTTGAGAATAGGAAACAAGCTCCTAACTTACCTAATTTCCTCACAAAGGATAAAGATAGCATAGTAAAATACTTAACTAGAAAGAAGATTCTTAGTTTTTTTTTTTTTTTTTTTTTTTTAAGACAACCTTTGTGCTTAAGAAATTTAAAGGCATAACAAAAAACAAGAGAATAAAGCAAACAAACTCTAAGTAAGCCCACAAATGGAGATAATATAAACTTTTTTCTAGTTCATTCACGAGATATTCATTGAAACTTCAAGTAATTTGCATGACCCAAACAA
This sequence comes from Agave tequilana, assembly GCA_038442645.1. NCBI lineage: Eukaryota > Viridiplantae > Streptophyta > Magnoliopsida > Asparagales > Asparagaceae > Agave > Agave tequilana. Next base: position 36,796 of record JAVJIF010026965.1, on the reverse strand, counting down.
GACTTAATTTAAAAAATTAAGCTAATAATTAACTTTGTATATTTTTGACTAATTAATAATATTAGAAAGCATGATTTTAATACTAGTTTTTTGGCTCATGCAAAATGCACATGCATTTAAGAAATGCATAATTTTCTGTGATTCCTCAGAATGCATGAGTTATTTCACAAAAAACTTTTGTTTGACCTTTAACATTAATCTCTTTGGGTTAAGTAGAGCATTTAATAGTGTAAAAAGGTCAATTGGAAGATTAGAGCCCTCTCTCTAACAAAAAAAAAAAAGTCCAAAAAAGAGTGCAAGATGCATCTTAATGTTATCTCACCTTCTTTAGTCAATATAGTAGATATGGTAGAGATGGGTGCAACTCTAACGATTAAAAAAAAAAAAAAGTAAAATTAATTTTTGTAAGAATTTATGAGATAATTGGAGAGAGAGAAAAAATAAAAGAAGGGAAAAAAAAAGGATATATTGTAGAAATTCAAGCCCTCTAACCAAGTTTGTGCAGGGCATGCTAAAATTAGATGCAAGCACATGCCCATAAAGAGGCATGAGGTGCATGTCTCTAGTGAGGAAGCCACTAAGAAACTCTAGAGGGGTGAATAGGGTTTATGAATAAATACTCAGAATTTTTTAAAATAGTACAAAAATATGTGTGAAGAGATAGCTTGAAAGAATCAAAAAATCGTGGAATAAGCAGTGTAATCAGTGTGGAAGTAGTAGGTTGAAATTTTGCATTGATTTAAAATGGTTATAAGCAATTTTTATGATAAAAAATATTGTGTAGGAAATAATAGCAGAGTTTAAAAGATTCAAATTCGAAAACACATCAATTTTATGGTGGTATGGGCAACCCCCTGCGTCTACCACTTTGGGCCTCTTCTCAAGATTTTAGTTCTTCATTCTTCTAATTGAAGATGAACTCTCTTCCCTCCGAAGAAGATCTCACAACAAAGAAATAATTTTTGTTATCTTTACAATAAGTTTGATAACACACAGTACAATCAATCAAATGTAAATACTTTGAGGCTCTAGAGTGAGAAGATGAAGTAATAAATTGACATAATGATTGGATAACTAAAAAAATTTAAGATTTGAATCTTGAAAGGAATTAAATGAAGGCTCGAAGATTCTTAAAAAAAACTTTTACTTTGAATACTAGAAGATTGAGAATTGAATGCAACGGGTTTTTCTCTCTTAAATGATACAAAAAGGATTATAATTTTCTCTCTCAATCAATCTTTGGAGTCGTCGTTCCTTTTGTTGTATATCATAGATATCAATTTATATTAGTTATAAAATTTATTCGTTAGAGATAATGAGCAGAAAAATTCTACACACCAAGTCATCAAATCACCAGCTGCAGTGGATTTCTTGCAACAGAAAGATAGTGCAGAATAAAAAATGCAGTCACTCAAAGAGAAGAGAAAAATAATGCCTTTATTTAAACGTGCCCTATAGATGAGAAAGAGATGAAGAGAAAAGGGGAAAGTATTTTGGTCTTTAAATAATCAACCCTAGAGTTTAAGTCTCTATCAAAAAGTACCAACAACTATATATATAGTCAAACAATGCAAGTTGGCATATATAAGGATAAGCCCACATGGATACGAAAAGACTAAAAGATGAAGAACAAGGGCTTGAAATTTGAATGATATATTTCTCTCTCATTGTCAACTAGATTAATATATTTAAAAAATTCTAACGGACCAAACGGTTATTTTTCTCAACTAATAAGCGTAATTGTGAGGAATAGTACTGAAGAGCGTAGAAGCAGGGCTATAGAAAGAGTAATTTTCTGTGTGAAAGAATTAGCAGAAAATTCGAGAAAATTATAAATAATTCTAAAAAAATAAGAAATGACTATAAATAAGCTTTGAGATCACTCTAAAGTTAATATGAAAGATGTAGACTAAGATAATCCTATGCGTTAAAGTTTATTTACTTCATCAACACACTTTTACATTAAAATCTAAAATATATAAAAGTTTTACTATTGATTTTTGCACCTTTTGTCTTGGCTCCTGATATAGCTTCATTTGAAACTTGATGTAGTTTGATTAAGATCTTAGAGTCTTGTTCCAACACCTTCATATTCATTTAGTAATACGGTTCTTTTCATCCATCATCCAACTCGAGTGTCGTAACATTTAAGACACAATCACTAAACACCATGATTAATAATAAATTAATTAGTTTAAAAATCATCAAAATACTGGAATTCACAGCCAATTATTAATATTCTCTTCACTAACTCTAGAGTCCCATCAGGCAGCTAAAGGTCTATGTAGTGCGATCCAGCATATGCTTTTTACTGGAACCCTAGTTAATTAGGAACTAAGCTAGTTCTAGACTCTAATTGGACTCTAATTGTCTCATTAGGGCGGAATCCTAATAAATGCCAGACAAATTACTTAAAATAAACCGACCCTATCGAGAGTGTTGCTGATAAGAAGCTCCTCCTCAAACATTGGCGCAAATTCTTGCAAATCCTTGCCGCCAAATGTGGGCCCCACCACGTTTCCTTTCTCCCAGGCCGTTTGGTTGTCCTGAAAACTGATGGGCCCACCTCCAACTCAGCAAATTGCGTTGTTTGACACGGAAAAGGGTGCAGCTGGTGTAACGTTTCCTTGAATCAGATGAAAAAATTACAGCCGGCTTAATCTTCCGGTTACAAGGGAGGGGGAATATTGAATCTTGAATTCCCCCTTTGTTTAGTGCTGGGTTCTTCGGTTGGCGGTGGAGAGTGAATCTTGTTCTCCGTTGACCGGATGACTGTTTGGACCGTCAGGGATCTTCTCTTCGGTCGGTAGAGGGAGTAACAGCTCCGTCTACCAAAACTCTAGAAGAGGAGGTAGGCGAAGAGCGGCTAGTACTCAGTAAGCTCGCTGAAGGGTTTTCTCTCTCTCTGTCGATGATCTCTCCTTTTCTTCTCGGAATCTCTCTTTTGCCCGATAATCGTCCTCCTCGTCCTTCAATAGTGACGGGACTATTTATAGGGTTTTTAGGGGGTGATCGTGCCCCCTAAAAGTGCTCCACGATGAGGGCCAACTTCCCCGCTACATGGGCGGTGGATGGCGCCATAATCGGGGTGGTTACAACCAAGGTGGGGGCACCTTGTTGCTGAGACGCGGGCGTTGAGCCAACGCGCCTTGATGCTGAGACGCGGGCTTCGGGCCGACGCGCCTTGATGCTGAGACGCGGGCTTCGGGCCGACGCGCCTTGATGCTGAGACGCGGGCGTTCTCTCGCGTCTTGATTGTCACATTTAGCCTTGCGCCTGGATCTTGGATCTCTGTGTTTTTGGTGGCCTGTCTTGGTGATTTTTAGACAGCCTACAGAACCCCCTCCAAAGTTTTCGATATTCCGCAGTTAAATGGGACGGATTTCGAAATACTTTAGATTCTAGCTGCATTTGCCTTCATGACTAGACTGTTAATGCTCCGGGTTTAATCTTATCTGGAGTTGGTCTTCGTGAGTGTACTGTTGAACTCTTTGAAGCCCCCAGAGTTGATCATGTTGAGTGTCTAGATGCACAGTCTAAACCTTCCCGATTGCTTTTAGTCTGTCACTGGCGCGCTTTAAGCCAGGAGTGGTTGGTCGTCTGCTTGCGTCAGTGTACTGTTGAACTGATTTTGCAGAAGCAGGAGGCCAAACGCAGGTTCTTTTCAAAAAGCAGAGATGGTACTGCTGTAAAGGCGCGATTTCTGTAACGTGCGTCCTTTGGCAATGGAGACGTGACTGATCTTCATAAGGCAGACGCGATATTTGGCCAGACTGGAAGGACGCGAATTTCTTAGAGAGACGCGACCTTCCGAATGCATTCATGGAGAGGCTGACGTGGCATGTCCATCGAGGAGGTGCGTTCTTTGGGCGCGAATTCTGTGCCATGTCATGATTACGCCGCCAGCTGGCCTAGGGAACCGGCGAAATTTCGCCTTTTGGCGCGCGGATTTCCTGGTTCATTAAATGAACTGCTCCACGTGTCGACTGCTGACTCGTGGCGGGGTTGCGACGCATGATCTTCTCCGTTCAGAAACGATTTTGTTACACGCGTCAAGCGGCGACTCGCTGCAGCGTCTACCGGGCCACACGTCGCGTATCTTCGCGAATCCCTGTGCCTATAAAAGGCAACAGTTGGAGGGATGCATCTTCTTCTCCGAACGCGCTTACTCAGAGATTTAAGAGAGTTCTTCTTCTCCATTACTGCTCATCTTCTTCATTGACCTCTGATCACCAATGGCACCCAAGGCCAAGCCGACCGCGTCGTCCTCTAAGGCGACCATTGCCGAGGCCCAGAGGGGCAGCTCCTCCTCTGCACAGGACGTCGTTCTCCCAGGTCTCCAAGGTAAAGGCCTCTTAGGCGGAAGTTTCGCCATTAAAGAAAGTTCAAAGAACTTTTAAGAACCCTTAACACGTGAATTTCAAATCGTGTTTGATTCCCAGACGCAGTCTTTGGGATGATAACCGAGGCGCGGGTTTGGACCCTCGCGCCCTTGAGTCCTGCGCTTCAGATTCTTCACTTAGAATATTTTCTATTTGTGAAGGGTTCAGACGCGGACTTAGTTTACAGAACGCGGATTTGATCCTTGCGTTCTGTTTCATCAGCTGCTGATTTTGATGAATCTGGCACCCGAGTCCAAGTACTTCGACATCTGGGGATGTGAAAGGAAGGGAGTTACCCTCCTTAACTTCTGGCGATTATGGTAGTGGAAAAGTTAACGTGGATAACTCCCTTCTTTTCGCACCCCAGAAGTGACATCAAGGAGAATGTTGTGGAGACGCCGATCCCATAGGTCTGGACGCGGATTTGATAACTCCTGCGTCCAGTGCCTCTTCTGCGTGGATGCGCAGGTCTGGACGCGGATTTAATAACTCCTGCGTCCAGTGTCTCTTCTGCGTGGATGCGCAGGTCTGGACGCGGATTTGATAATTCCTGCGTCCTGTATCTCTTCTGCGTTCGGATTATGAACACTTAGCATTTTTTTTTTCTATGCTTTTGATAGAGTATCTAACTAAGTGTCCTTTTCTTTTTGCAGCGCCACGTCCTGCTACTTCACTCGCCAAGAAGTGCCACTTTGGTCATGTAGGTGGTGCTGACCGGGATTTGACTTTTGTATTACAAAGGACCGTTCCTGTGACTACTGACAAGTCACCGGATCGCAGAGAGAGGCTCTCAAATGTTGACATGAGAACTCTTCGGGTGTTTATGACTGATGCAGCATTCGCAACAGATGCTGGCATCAAGCTGGAGAAGCCTGCCTTCTTCTTCGGAGATCGTATCCACGAGGGCGGCCATAGCGTGTATGACGGAACTTACAAATGGCTCCGTCAAATAAAGGGTGGAAGATTCTTTCTTCCGGACATGGAGAGGATGTTCCCGCTGTCCTACTTCCAGCATATGTCCGTCCCTCGGAAGATGGAATGGGACCTTGCTCGATATGTTCCCGAGATCACTCTCGGTGATTTGGGCTCCCACAAAGTATACCGTCATGATAGCCATGACAGGTCAGTTATCGGCCTTTTCCCTGGGTCGCGCAAGACTGAGGTTCCAGCTGGGGAGATACCACAACTTGGCACTACCTTCCTCAACGCCTTCATGGAGGCGGAGGGTGACTACCCGGTTGGGTTCCGTGCGCCGGGGTGGGTCCGTTCCACGGAGAACAATTGGTGGGGCAGGATGGTCGGCTTTGTCCTTACCGAGCTCGGGGGCCTGCTAAAGCGCGTGGGACTGTACTCGGCAGTCAGGGCCGTGCAGTGGGGGATCCCTCAAAGCTCTCAGAACTTCTTCGGGATTCTAGAGCGTTATAATCCTTCGACGGGGACGTTCTTTACTCCGGTCGGAGAGATGGGCCTTGCTCTGCACGAGCTGCACGAGGTCTCGGGGCTGTCGACAGGGGATATTCCCTATGAGGAATATGTCCCGACCGCTGTGGAGCTTCGCTATGTGAAGGAGGAGTTTCCCCTCATATATGAGACCTACTGGGAAGTGCTATGTCACTTCCACATTTGCGGCCAGATAACCAAATGGCGGTCGCAGGGAGTCAAGCAACTGTCTTGGGCCAGTTACTTGTTCAATAATGTCAACACCAAAGACCATCGGAACCCGATTGGATCCCAGCTCTGACAGGGAGATCGAAGACAGGATCGACCAGGCTCCGAACAGCTTCTACACCACGGAGTCGAACGAGGACGGTTTCGACCCTGACTTGGTTTTTGAAAGCTTTCACCATCAAGCCCGGACTCCTATCTCCGATCGGGCGCTGTTGGCGGGCTTTCTGATGCTGTGGCTGAAGCGCTGTGTGGTGCCCACGCTGCCGCATGAAGTCATTGTTGCTGACGTGGTGTACCCGGCGGTGCTCCTGGCTCATGGGAACCCCATAGCCCTTCTCCCGGCCGTGGCGGCTGGTATTCAGAGCGGGTTGCGGGCGCTCACTAAGAGTTTCTGCGAGCCACCAAAAACTGCAGACTCCGAGGGAAAGCCTTATGTTGACGCAGAGGGGAGTCCGACGGTGAAGCGTCCCAACCCTCGTGTCGAGCTGCCTTACACGTACCTTATTGCTTGGTACGTGATGCATTGTCCTTCTTTGATGACGGCAGCGCGTTGGAGGGAGAGTTCTGTCCCTTTTGTACAGCGGTTGGAGGGTTCAAAATGGCGTGATCCTTATATATATTACGTCCGGAAGTGCCTTTCAGACCCTGCAAACTACCAGCTTAATCGCTGCCTCCTCCAGATCCCTGATGCATCTTTCGGGGATCTACTTGTTGATTCTGTTGGCCCAGATGACTTCACGAGGTTATCCGCGGGGGCCTTCTGGTGGTTGCTAAATATCTGGCCCGGATATGTGCTTTTCCGGCAAGGGACGTCATGTACCATTGAGCCGTACATGCCGAGTCGCTTCGCTCGACAGTTCGGCTATGATCAGCTCTATGTCGGGAACCCCAATGCTAGACTTGCCTTCGAAGGGAACCTGTTCGAGGGTGCTCGGCCTGGTACTATAGTGTGGCTGGAGGGACGGGAGTATCTTTTCGTCTACCTCTCGAGGGGCCCAAGTGCCGTACGAGTTTCAGCTTCTGTACTTGGTACTCCCAAGCCATCCAAACGCCAGACTTTTTTCCGGCGTCTTCATGCATTGAGAGCATCAATGCAAGTCTCGAGGCCAGGACTGATTCTAGTAAACCGACGAAACTCGTAGAACAGTACCTGAAGGCCCAAAAGGAGGTTGGGCGAAGATCGAGGAGGGAGCCCCCAGCAGTGAGGGCGGAGCCGCGACCGGCAAGGGCAGAGCCACCAGCGACAAGGGCGGAGCCACCAGCCACGAGGGAGGAGCCGCGGGCCAGGAGGTCTAAGCAGTTGGCGAGCAAGCGTCATCGACGCTCTGCTTCTATCGCTGAGCCTGCCCCAAAGAAGGCTCGGAGGGATTTGACGGCTGAAGTCTCTCAATCCGGAGACATCTCTGCTGGAGTTGAGGCTCCTCCTGAAGACGTCCCTGTTAGGTTTGAGGAACCGTCGGAAGATGAAGATTTCCCCACCCTAGTCCGTGCTCCTAGGTCGCGCAGCAAGACCGTGGAGGAAGGGGAGCTTGTTGAAGAGTCCACCGCCGCCGAAGATGACGAGTCACTGGAGGTCGACATAATGACTGGAGGGGATGTTGAGATTGCAGGCATCTCAGTTCAATCCGAGCCTTCTTCTGCTCATGATGGGAGAGACAAGGCACAGCAGCCGGGGTCTCCTAGCATCTTCATTTCCAGTCTTAGGGCAGTCGACCCTAGTCCTACCACTGGGGTAATTGGAGGTAAGGCTCCTGTTGCGGAGCTTCCTCGCGTTGCGCTGTCGTCTTCTTCGTTATCGGGGGAAAGCGCCTTTGAAGACGAGACCGACTATGGCGATGAACCCGCTCTTCCTGATCAGAGCAAATTCTTCCACATCTCGGAGGAGGAAATACATGAGGGTGAGCCATCGACTACACCATCGCTGGCGATTATCCCTACTGAAGGTATTCTTTCCATCTTCTGTCTAATTTTCTCTTTGAAGAGGATGTTCTAACATTCTTCTTTTATGCTGCAGGGCCAACCGAAGATGCTGAGGCTACAACCTCCTCGCGTATCGAGGAGATGGTGAAAGAGTTGACCCAGCCCGAGGGGATTGAGGTCTCGGCTGCTGAGATACCCTCAAAGGGGGCAGCTGTTGAAACTGGGGAGCCTTCCACTCTGCCAGAAGAGGAAGCAACCACTGAGGCTGAGGAGGCTCTCACTCTGCCAGGCGAGGAGGTTACTGCTGAAGCCGAGGAGACTTCCGCTCCACAGGATTTGACGTCTCCGGACCTCCAACCTGGTAAGGCAGCTCTGATGCTTTAAATGTTTAGCTCTGCTATTGTAACGCCCCGATCCTAAAGATACGGAGACGTTATGGCGACGCATATACGCGAGGATAATACCCCACATATATACGCTAAGCCTAAGTTAACCTGAACAAGTTATAAATCGGAAGCATAATGATCAATGAACACTGCAATAATACATATAGTGACAATTCTAAGGATAGCAGATAAATGATGGCAAGAAAATGGCAGCTGAAAGCGATAAAGGTAGAATCAAGAAATGACAGGAATATAAAGAGGTGAAATACCAGAAACAGAAGAAAGAGCGTCCAGTTCCTCGCAAGACGTATCGTCTCATCGAACACCTGCACATTAGAAACAATCGTCTAATATCTGGACGTGCAAATCCAGGGTCGTCAGAACGCGACCATAATGAGTGTGTGTGTAAAGGGGGAAACAGCTCGTGCAGAAGAAACCATGTGCATATATAACAGTAAGAACAACTGCAGATAGAAAGACTAAATAACACAGTAAATAACTGAACAGTAACACATATGATAAAAATATGAATACAGATAGCAAACAAAAGGCACAACTGTAGATATGCAATCAATGTCAAGGCGTGTAATCTATCACATGTCACTAGGCTGGTATCTAAATCTGGTCATGGTCTGGTCCTGGTCACAATCATGAGTCTAACAAAGTGATATAGATAAATATATAACCAGGTAATTACAGTCAGTCACAAGGCATCAACAGTTTATTATTAATTATGTCAGCGAACACCAATTGACACATGTAATAGACGCATCCCATACTACGCCTACCACACATGCCAATCGATGCCCTTAAGTTATTGAAACTGATCGGTTGGAGACATTGTCCATGCTTTAGGTGGGTCCCGTACATACCCGGGACCACGGCCCAGACTCCTGGCGCTGAACCAGGACCTACCGCTAGGTAGTCAGGAACATGTAAACAGGAATAAACAGGACGGGGTGCCAGTCACCCCACGGGAACCCTGCAGTGGAACCCTCTTTCGGCTGCGCAACCTAATCCTAGGTCCACCCAAAATACGGACGCTGTCTCCTCCATCAATCTCCCCAAGCCCAGTGCAAGTTGTGTGTTATCATGTTTTAGTTTATCAAGTTTATTTAATGTGCATGTTACTTTAATTACTGGGATAACTCAGTGGAAGTCACGGTAACAATATCAGCATATGAAAGTCAAGATACCGGTATAACAGGAGTACAACATGTCAAGTAACAGGATACCGGTATAACAGGAAATATAACAAGTGAACATGCGGGTATTGTTACCGTGTAATAATATTTTTTCCAGCAAATTTCAGTAACATGAACATGATAGTTGTCAGGTATATATATAAAGAATAACCAGTCAGGTTTCACAGGTAAGACAAGATATCCAGGCTGAGTAATGACCTACTGTCAAGAACAGAATAATCCAAGCAATGTATGTATTCAACTCATTCCTCCAAGTCATCGATATTTCTAAATCACAACTCAACTAAAATAGTCACATCTAAATACTGATCAATATTCAATATAGATAACATAAATTCAAGTTCCACTTAAACTCCAACTAAGTCCAAATACTGATCCAAGCGTCAAGTAATCCAGTCTCTAATATCATAATAAGTCCACATCAACATCTAAACGAATCATTACTTAAGTTATTAACAATGAAAGGATAACAAGCTGGAAGGTCCTGTACATGAAATATGTCATCTGACCTCTATAACTCTAATTCAGTCCAAATCAGAATAAGTCCATGTACCATCCAATCGTCAAGAACACTAATCTTTTATTAAGGTAAGATCATATCTAACATGTCCTCAAATATCCACTAATAAGGTCTTTGTCTAATCTCCGATCACCATTCTATGTAAATAGCATAAGTCCCAGATCAATCCAAAGTCATCATATCCAACTCACATTCCCAACAGTTACATGATCGTCAAGTTCCATTACACATCTAGTAATCTGATTCAATAATCGTCATTCCAACATATAACAATATCCAGTATTAGTCATCTCACTTTAACATACAACTATGATCCCCAATCCTCAAGAGTTCACATTTCTATTAAGGTCAAACATGATATCCCAATATTCGGTATCACCACATATACGTGCATCTAAGCTCTATTAGATCAAGTCATTACCACTAATATCCATCTCAATCACCCTCATGCTACATCTTGTTATGTCTACAACAATACTCTAGATATACATAGGACAAATATGGGGGTTCTAACATGTATCAAGAATCATGCATATCATATTTCTATACATCCAACATGTAAAATAAAATGGAGATGACCGTCCACCTTCATGCTCGGTGATCTCTACACAATAAAACATGTATATGCCTCCTCTCTCTCACACAACAAAGTATACAAGTTATACATTCACTCTACATACACATTAAAATACATCTATAAACCAATGCATATAATAATGAGATAGAAAATAGAAAGAGGGAGAGAAACACTCACATTGGGAAACCTGCACGTTACCGGGCGAGTCGCCGTTACGGTCGCCGTGGCGCCGCTCTTCGCTGCCGGACTGCATAGGACGGTAGCCAGGGTCCTGGGGAAGACCTGGCTGCAATCTGGAGGTCTCGCGCTCGCCGGAAGGGCCTGAAATCGCCGCTCGCCCGCTGCTTGTGCTGCTGGTCTGAATCTGGATCTGTCGTGCGCGTCGCCGGGCGAGTCGCTGCCATGGTCGCTGTGGTGCGGTTCCTCGCCAACGGACTGCATGGGGGGGTGGCTAGGTTGCTGGGGAAGGCCACCGTGCTGGTCTCCGGCGACGGGATGGCGTGGATCGGGAGAACGACCAGCTCGCCCGAACTCGCGCAGATCTGGATCTGCTGCTGTCCAGATCTAGATGTTGCCATTCGCTGTTGAATCTGGACTCGTCTTGCGCGGGGGCTGTCCGCTGTTGCAGATCTGGGCCGTGGAGGTAGTCGTGGGCTGCCCGGGTCTGCTGGGGATGCGCCGAAGGGCTAGCGCTCGCCGGAAGGGCCTGGAATCGCCTTTGAAGACGAGACCGACTATGGCGATGAACCCGCTCTTCCTGATCAGAGCAAATTCTTCCACATCTCGGAGGAGGAAATACATGAGGGTGAGCCATCGACTACACCATCGCTGGCGATTATCCCTACTGAAGGTATTCTTTCCATCTTCTGTCTAATTTTCTCTTTGAAGAGGATGTTCTAACATTCTTCTTTTATGCTGCAGGGCCAACCGAAGATGCTGAGGCTACAACCTCCTCGCGTATCGAGGAGATGGTGAAAGAGTTGACCCAGCCCGAGGGGATTGAGGTCTCGGCTGCTGAGATACCCTCAAATGGGGCAGCTGTTGAAACTGGGGAGCCTTCCACTCTGCCAAAAGAGGAAGCAACCACTGAGGCTGAGGAGGCTCTCACTCTGCCAGGCGAGGAGGTTACTGCTGAAGCCGAGGAGACTTCCGCTCCACAGGATTTGACGTCTCCGGACCTCCAACCTGGTAAGGCAGCTCTGATGCTTTAAATGTTTAGCTCTTCTATCATTGTGGCTAACATCGCGATAACTTGCAGAGAGGACTGAGGGGGCTCAGGTGGAGAGTCCGGTGGTTGGCACCCTTCCAGAAGGCCATACAGCTCAGGTCTCGGTGGAGGTTTCTGAGGAGGTTTCTGAGGAGGTCGTGCTTACTACTCCCTCATTGGTCGTGGAGGCTCCTGCAGAGGTAGTACCTCTGGAAGCATCAGCGGCCGGTCTAGCTCTTGCTGTCTCGACGGCCAGCACGACTCTTGTGCGAGAAGATCCGCCTTATATCCCCTATCCTGTGACAGAAAAGGGTCGGGAAGCTTCCTAGGTGGTGAAGACATGGGGGAACTGGCACGTCAGATGGTGCAGCAATTCTTCGCTTCGATGGGATCATGTATTGATCTCATCTTACGTGGAAACAGCTCGTTCCAATTTGCCCAGACGCTTCTTAAAAATCTGGCCGTGAACGTCGAATTAACCGGAGGCCCTTCACTTGCCAAGGCGTGTCTACGGGTGGTAGAGCAACTGGGAGACTATCTGCAGGAGCTGGAGTCTTTGGAAGATGCTGGCTCTTTTAGTGAGGCCCAGGCCACCCTGACTAGGCTCCTAGCTGCTCAAGAACGAGAGCGACAGGAAGCGGAGGCACAAATCGCTGCAGAGATCCGCAATCTCGAATATTCCCAGGCTGAATGTCAGAAACTAGCTGGCGATTCAAGGGAATCCGAGCTTGTCATGCAGAGCACAGAGCAAGTCATCATCAGGGCTCGGGACACCATTGTCAAGGCAGAAGCTGTGCTTGCGCTCAATGAGGAAAAGCTTGCTACCATCAAAAAGCAGCTAGAGGAGCAACAAGCTGCTAGGGCGCGAGCTGAAGAGAGTCTGTCTCTACATTCTTCCAGGGTGGAATCTCTGCGAACGCAGCTGGCCGCAAGAAATTTCTTATCCGAAGAGGAGCTGCGGGACCGGGCTATTATGGAAGCTGAAAGGACGCGCCAACACGAGATTCACCGCCTTAGGGAACAAATCCGTACCTTGACGAACCAGGACATTTAGCCTTCTTTTCTTTTCCCCCTTTTTTGTAAAGAAGAGGACACTCTGTTTAGAGTGTTTGTATCCACTTTTACTGTTTATAATAAAAGTTTGAAAAATTTTGCTCCATCTTCTTTGCTCAGCTGTAGGCGAATCCAACTCCTTGGTAACTGGCACTTAGGTAAGACCAAGTTCTGTTAATGAAACGCGGCCTTGACTCTGAGTCTTCTTAATGAGACGCGACATTGATCCATAAAGTGAGACGCGATCGCCAGTCCACAGGAACTTAGATTTACTAAGTCCTTTTGATGAGACGCAGCGTCAATCTCAGATTGATACGCGGTCTTCTTGATGAGACGCAGCATTGATCCATAAAGTGAGACGCGGTCGTCAGTCCATGGAGTGAGACGCAGCGTCAATCACAGAGTGAAACGCGGCTCTGAATAACGTGAATCTGTCTTGCTAAGAAAGACGCGGATCGATCAGACACGGGATACGCAGCCTCGAGCGACTTTCCCATCTGCGTCCAATGCAGCATGACTTTAAAGATTTTTAGGAGATCTTTGAACGTCAAGTCTTCACTGTCGATTGGGGTTCCGGGTCATCCGTTGCTTCCCAAGACAGTATCCACGCGTCGGCCTCTTATTGGGTTCAGGCGTTAATGCTCTTGCATGCAGAACCGACGCTAGCGGTTGAAAAACCGGCGCACTTCGACGGTTTCCAAAGCAGCGTTCCACGCGTCCGTTTTTGATTGGGCTTTGACAGTTGTGCGCGACGGTTCCGATTGATGCCCCATTAATGACAGTTATTAGGGACTGCCTATAAATAGAGTGCACCCTCTCCCTCTTCAACAATCCAACTTAGACTGTTTTCATTTGTTTTGCTCCGAGAGAAGTCGCCTTGAATTATCTTTCAGAGAACCGTCTTCATGGGTGAAGGTGACCCCGTGGATGAAGATGACCCAGAGCTCTCATGCCTCTGTTTGGTCTCTTCAGAAGGAATCCTCTCTCATGTCATCTTGCGCACCCGCGTTTGGATGCAGAGAGGTCAACTCTGGACAGAGGTTTCTGCTGGTATGTCACCCCGATGATGTCCATAGCCTGTATTTTGGCATAGGCATCTGAATGAAATTCTGGTGCATTCCTATTCTGGAATTTGTGCTGGTGACTTGAACTTCTCTGAACGCGGGCTCTTGACGCTGGCTTTGCTCATGGCTATTGCCTTGGCGCGTTTCAGACCTGAATCTTGCAACTCCTGTTCACCCAACAGAGAGATGGCAATTTTCGGCGTTTGAAGTTTTTCGCGTCTAGTACATTAGACGCGGGTGCAAACTGAGACCGCGTTTGAATCCTGGGCGTGGCACAGTTTTGACTCGCGTCTGTTTCTGCTGACGCGGTGGTTTGACTGTGCAGATCATTTCCGCGTCTGAAGTCTTCAATGACTGCCGCGTCTGTTACTTAGTTTTCTTTTGTTAAAGTATACTAAGTTTTAGATTTTCTGATTCTCTTATTTGTTCTTTGCAGGTTCGCTGGTCTCCTGGAAGAGTGCTTCAACCGGCGAGCTTGCTTAATGTTCGTTTGTAAGAGAGTAAATTATGGTCCTCGTCGTTTGTAAGAGAGTAAATTATATCTCTGACGAGGACCCAAATCTCGCCAAGGTCTCTTCAGATCTCCTGCACCACTCTTGCCTGATGGCAAGAGATGGTCAGGGTATGCATGACGGCGATGAGGTTCCGGCGGTTGTGGTGGCGGAGAGGATCCTCTTCCTCTCCCATCCCAGAAGTGACATCAAGGACAGTCCATGTCCTGCGGGGGAAAGATCAACTCTTGAACGAAGGGTTGCAGGCTCTTCTGTTGCCACCGGACCTCAAGAACACCATTGCTCCTGGCTTAGTCAGCTAGGGCGCTTTCGAAGTTGGCGTCGCGCATCAAAGTGCAATTGGTTCCAACAGTCGCCACAATTCGGCACTTCTCCAGACATCATGCACTTAGGATCAGATGCGGATTCAAGGAGTGAGTACGACCTCAGAGAGAGAGAGGGACTTCTTTGTACTCCTTAATTGTAACACTCAATCTTATTGTATAAGAGAGCGTTTTGTATCACTTTCATGTGTTTGGATATAAATAAAAGTGACACTTTTCCTTTTGCCTCTTCATTGTCTTGAATGTTTTGTTTTAGAAGCAAAAGAATGATTTTGGTGGACCTGCCACTTTGTAAAAGAAAGTGACAGGGGGAATGCGTACTCCCAGAGAAGGTGAACTTTTGTCAAGTATCTGGATTGACTTGATTCAAGGTCAGTTGGGGAATTTGATAAAACATTGTCAGCGGTGTAATGTTAACCTAATAATGTCTTTAGGTGGACCTGTTATTCTGTTGAAGAGAATAACAAGTGAAACTAGACCCGCGAGGAATCTAGTAAAGCTTTTACCGTTAGAGGTGTGATATTAACTTAACGGGTTGGAGATAGTCTTGTCAGAAGTGTGGTGTTAACTCGACAAGGATGTGAGTCAGAGGTGTGATATTAACTTAACTCAGAATGTCACTGTCATAGGTGTAATGTTTAACTTAACAGTGAGGTAATGCTAGAGGTGTGATGTTGAACTTAGCATTGGTCATCTCGACTTAGACGAGGAAGTCGAGGAACGGTCATGGCCATAGGTGTATTGTTGAACTTAGCGATGACTCGGATGCTAGAAGTGTAGTGTTAACTTGGCATCGTCCATTTCAGCTTCGATACGGAAGTCTGAAGAAAGGTGACTATCAGAGGTGTGATATTAACTTGACAGGCACTCGATGTACTGCTTAGAGGTGTAATGTTAACTTAAACAGTAGTTTGTCAGAGGTGTAATGTTAACTTGACAAGAATTGGCTCGTGATAAGAGCAATTTAGGGACCTGTCATTCTATTGATGAGAATTGACAAGTGGAATTTGAAATGCCAGAGGTATAGTGTTAACTTGGCAAATTTGAGAGTTTGTTACTCTATGCAGAGTTAACAAGCAAAGTTTATACCCGACAAAGAGTATTCATTACCAGAGGTATAGTGTTAACGTAGTAATGATTACATTTGTGGTCCTACCATTCTATGGACGAGAATTGGTAAGGGATTCTGGAGGAAAGAGTGGACTCGAGTCCACTTAGGATTTTTAGCAAACCCTCAGCTATCAACGGATTTGACATGCCTTTACCAACTACCGTTTGAGTTGGGCTAGCCATGCTATTCCCCTCAGCATGATGAGTTGTCGAGGACTTATGTTGGGCTTAAAGGCCAACATTTTCCTCTATCCTTAGCCGTCGAGGGCGTCGGATCAAATGGGAACGTGTCCCTTAGGATTTTAGCAAATCCTCAGCTGTCAACGGGTTTGACATGCCTTTACCAACTACCGTTTGAGTTGGGCTAGCCATGCTATTCCCCTCAGCATGGTGAGTTATCGAGAACTTATGTTGGGCTTAAAGGCCACATTTTCCTCTATCCTTAGCCGTCGAGGGCGTCGGATGTTTGATCAGAGGTGTACTTTTAACTTGATCGGAAGAAGAGTACTATTAAGGATAGTACTTCTTCAAGAATTTGCCATTGATCGGCATCATGAGTGTATCGCCATTTGAAGTTATGAGGCGATATGATCCATTTGAGTAGACTGACTCTACTACAAATGGTCCTTCCCATTTGGGCTGAAATTTTCCTTTTGTCTTGTGCGTCATGACCATGGGTCTTCGGACAGCTAAGACAGGGTCGCCTTTCTTGAAAGTTCGCGCGTTGACTTTCTTGTTGAAGGCTCTGGTGATACGAGCTTGGTAAAGCTCGATTTGTTGTTGGGCCTGCAAACGCTTGTCGTCTAAGGCTTCCAACTCCTGGAGTCGCTGCTGATGCTTCTCCTCAGTTGTCATTTCCGCTGTCAAGGCGACGCGTAGAGAGGGAATTTGTATTTCCAATGGAAGGACGGCTTCGCATCCGTATACCAAGGAAAATGGCGTGGCTTTAGTTGGGGTTCGCACCGTTGTGCGGTAGGCCCATAAGCATTCACCCAGCTTGTCGTCCCAGTCTCGTTGACTTTTCGAGACGAACTTTTTGAGAAGCTTGCCAATAGTCTTGTTGAAGGCTTCTGCAAGACCGTTAGCAGCAGGATAGTATGCCGTTGAGGACACACTCTGGATTCTGAACTTCGCGCAGAATCTCTGGAAAGCCTGGCTGATGAACTGGGGTCCATTGTCATGGATGATACGCCGAGGCATACCGAAGCGGTAAATAACGTGATGTTTCACGAACTTGATCACGTTAGAAGATTTCACCTCTTTCAAAGGGATAGCTTTGGCCCACTTAGAGAAGTAATCGGTTATCGCTAGAATGAACCGATGTCCTTTCGATGATGGTGGGCTGATAGGGCCAACCACGTCCATCCCCCACATTTCAAACGGCCAAGTAGAGGTCGTTGAGTGGAGGTACCCTGGTGCTTGATGGATGAAATCGCCGTGTATTTGGCAGGCGTAACATCTCTTAGCATAAGCGACAGCATCGGCAATCATCTTGGGCCAATAGTAACCCATCCTTTGGAGTCGATGTGCCAATTTCGGGCCAGGTTGATGAGCTCCACAAGTACCATCGTGGGCTTCTTTAATACTCCTTGGGCTTCTTTTGACGAGAGGCATCGGAGCAGGATCCCGTCATGCGATCGACGATACAATGTTCGCGAAATCGCATTATAGTAGAATTTGGGGGCTTTCCTCCGAATGGCGGCCGCCTCCTTAGTGTCTTCGGGCAGAATGCCGTATAAGACAAAATCAATGTAGGGGAATCGCCAGTCTTTAAGCCCTGAAGCGGTCGACACTTCAAGTGTTTCTTTACCGCGACGATCTCCCGCTGACCCTGGGTAGTCCCGAGGGGAATTTTTGGACAGTATAGGTCGTGGCTATAGACGAATACTTTCTCCATTACTCCAGCTGGAAGAGCTAAGGAAGCAGCGAGGGATGCGAGTGCATCCGCATGTGCATTTTGCCTGCGCGGTACATGGTCGATGTAGAAGTTTGAAAACCTTTCGGCCATGTGAATTGTCGCGTTGTAGTAGGGTACTAGATCTTCATGTCTGGCCTCGTACTCTCCGCGAACTTGGCTGACGATGAGTTTAGAGTCACCGTAAGCCTCGAGATTTTTAACGCCAATCTCATCGGCGAATTGCATCCCAATCAAAAGAGCGTTGTATTCCGCCACATTGTTGGAACAAGGCTCCGTTAGCGAGACAGCTCGGGGGATCACATAATTTTGTGGGGAGACAAGTACTACTCCTACCCCCGCCACTACGTGTCCCTTTGGGCTTGTCCTTGATGCACCGTCGAAGAAAAGTTGCCATACTTGACTTTCGAACAACGTCTGAGTCAGGCAGACTTCGGCGGCCTCGTCTGGGAGATCCTCATAGAGTTTGGCTGCCCTCGGATCTGGGTGTTCAGCTAAGAAGTCCGCCACCGCTTGTCCCTTAATAGCCTTTTGTGGCAGAAAATGCATCTCATATTGTGATAGCAATATGGCCCATTTTGCCAGCCGGCCATGGCTTTGTCATAAGTAACCTCAGAGGGTTGACTTTTGATATGACATTTATAGTCTGGCCTACCAGATAGTGTCGCATTTTCTGAATGGCGAACACTAATGCCAAACATTCCTTCTCGATCGGGTTGTACCGATGTTCGGCTCCGATCATTGTTCTACTCAGATAGTAGATTGCCTGTTCTCGTCCTTGTTCATCATTCTGAGCTAGTAGAGCTCCCAGTGAATGATCCATTGCTCGGACGTACACCAGGAAAGGCTTTCCGGACACCGGAGCTGCAAGAACTGGTGGTTGGGTGAGGTAGTGTTTGATCTCGTCAAATGCTTTTTGACAAGCGTCGTCCCAAATGAATGAAACACCCTTTTTCATCAGTTTGGCGAAGGGTTGGCATCTCCCGGAAAGGTTTGATATGAACCTGCGGATGTACGCCAATCGTCCTTGTAATCCCCTGAGCTCCTTGAGGCTTCTGGGGGGTTGCATCTCTTGGATAGCGCGGACTTTCTCTGGATCCAAATAGATTCCTGTGGAAGTCACAACAAATCCTAGGAATTTGCCACTGGCTACCCCCAGGAAGGATTTGGTGGGGTTCATCTTCAATTGATGAGCCCGCATGATGTCGAAGACCACCTTCAGGTCTGCTATGTGATCACCTTTAGTGCGACTCTTCACCGCGATGTCATCGACATAGCATTCCACCGTTTTCCGCATTTCCTGATGGAAAATGGCGTTCATGGCCCTTTGGTATGTTGCCCCTGCATTTTTCAGTCCGAAGGGCATGACGGTGTAACAATATACCCCTAGAGGAGTCCTGAAGGAGGTATGCTTTTCGTCATCGGGATACATCTTGATTTGATTGTATCCTGAGAACCCGTCCATAAAGGACATTCGCTCGAATCCACAAGTATTGTCAATCATGACATCTGTGATTGGCAATGGGAATTCGTCTTTGGGGCAGGCCTCGTTTAGATCACGGAAGTCGATGCAGATCCGGATCTTCCCATTCTTCTTGGCGACGGGGACGATGTTGGCTACCCAGTCGGGATATTGTTCTTCCCGGATGAAGCCAGAATCGATGAGCTTTCTGACTTCTGATTGAATTGCCTCCATTATCTCTGGACGGAACCGTCGCTGCTGTTGTTTGACAGGTTTTACGTCCGAATTGATGTTGAGACGGTGCATGGCCACTTGAGGATCAAGTCCTGGCATGTCCTCATAATTCCAGGCAAAGACGTCTATATACTCTTGTACAAGAGATATTAGATCCTTCTTCTCTGGAGGCGACAGGCCGTCACTTATGAAGATGGGCTTGGGGTTGGTCTCATCTCCTAGGTTGATCTGAACAACTTGTCATCTGTGGGTGGCTCACGCTGTTCAAAGCGGATGTCCCAAAGAGCATTCAAATGTTTGATCCAAGGATCTGTATCAGGTTGGATCATTTCTTCAACTTCATCTTCCAGATGGCCTGTTGAAACCATGTTTACTGAAAGCCCTTTGAAGATGTTGCCGACACTGACATCTGACTCCCATGATGACGTGTCTGAAGAGCAATCGTTGCTCGACGATTCTTGAGAATCAGAGGCTGATGGGACCGGAGTTGATACATAGCCCAACCCCCTGCGCGTCCGATGATAATAATCGGGGGCCTTCCCTTTTGGCACAAAGGATCGAAGTAGCGTCCTCCTTCCTTTGCCGAAGTTCAACCCGGGCTTGTTGGTTATATCGTACCCCATTTGCTTCATCATTCTGAGTGCTTTCGATTCATAATGGTCGAGCTGAGGGGATTCCTCCTCGCTTTCCGATTCTTCGCGGGGCATTGGTACAGACGAGATTCGCCCAAAAAGTATTGGTCTTTGGCCTTTTCGTCTTGCCGGAACCAAGAATATAGATTCCTGCGCATCGCCATTATCCTGGTATGTCCCGAAAGATGATTTTACTGGTACATGCAATGATGTCAAAGCATCCATTGCCGACCAGATGTCATCGTCTACGTCGGTAGTAGTATCCGATGGTATTGAATCGGATGCACACGCAGAAAAATATTCAAAGTCTAGACTTTCATTAATATACCAACCGCCTGCATCGTCGGTGGTATTATCAACATCGAGCTTATTAGTGCTCTTTACAAGTGGTTTTAACTCCCACAGGCACTTTTCTTACTCGGGCTCAGTGTCAGCCTCATTACCAGAGTCTGGCGCCTCCAGTTGCGGGGTTTCATCCACCGGATCCTGATATAAAGGGAATCCGTGAAATAATTCTCGACTCCCTTGAACGGATACCTTTCGGCAACCAACGTTTGCACCTTCCCACTCGCGTCAATGTATTTTATGACTTGGTGAAGAGTGGAGGGAACGATGGAGTTGCGGTGGATCCATGGTCGTCCTAGCAGCAGATTGTAGGAAGTGTCGGCATCGATGACGTAACACGTCACCTCCGACTTGAGGCTCCCAATCTGGCACTTGAGCTTGATCTTCCCATCGGACGGGTGCCGTTGGCATTGAACCCGTAGATGGTCGTCTGTGTAGGGCTCAGACGGTGGGTAGGGATGCCGAGGTGTTGCATGACTCGGCGGGGCATAATGCTCAGTGCGGACCCTGGATCTACCTGAATGCGGTTCACCTCAGATGATCCGATGTAACCTGTGAAGTACAGGGGTCGATCATGCTTCCCTTTCACCTGCATATCATCTGCCGTGAAGGTGATGCAGGGGCATTCTGGGAAGTGTGGAGGCAATCCTCTACATCTTCCTCCTTCGGCACCTGGGTCACGAAGGCCTCAGCATTCGCCAGAGCTTCTTGCAGAGCCTCTCTGGTTGACTTTGATAGCCTCAGGAGTTCATACAAGGTGATGCGTGCCGGGATGTTGGCTAGTTGAGCCAAGACATCGAAGCGGTAAGGTGTCGAGGATCCTTCCGCTGCACCTTTTGAAAGAACCCGAGAAAACCGGGTTTCTTTCTGTTCTCCACAGGTGGTTTTGCGGAGGGCTTGGCTGGTTCTACGGCTGGTTGCGGAGAAGCCGTTGCCGTCTCGCCGTACTGCTTCAAGTATGCCTGTCCTGAACGGGTCCCCGCCATCGGTTGGCTGGGCTCTGCGGCCAGGACTATTGTTTCCTCTTCTGAATCAGTCAGCGAGGGAACATCATCCTCTGCTTCTCGGGAGGAAGCACATACCACATGGCAGGACGAAGCTTTTGCCTTGCCTTTGGACTTCCTGTTGGTTACAGTAGTCCATTGTTGTTCATCGACGAGGTCAGGGTGGACCCACATGGTTTCCCCCTGAGGTGTAGGGACGGCTACCAAGCCCTTCTCCTGTTGCTGGTGAGGGTCTGTGTTGACCACTCTTAATTCTCCCCTTGGAATAGGAGTTACCCCCGCAGGCGTTGGAGGTTGTCTCCCGAACTGGAGAACCGACGTCACATTGGCCGTCACCTTCTTCTGCTCTGGTCGGAGTTTTAACACCTCCGCGTCAATCAGAGCCTGAAGAATGTCCTTGAAGACGTAGCAGCTTTTGGTAGGATGTCCCAACATCCTGTGGTACATGCAGTAGTTGGGATTGTCGGTCTTGCCGACTTCCTCCGGGCGTCTAATTTTAGGGAGCTTCAGTCGATTGCTCTTGTTGAGTAGCTTGAAGAGCGAATCGACGTGTTCCTCCTTGAAGGAATACTGCTTGTTGGAGCGTGGCTGGCTTGAAGAGCCACTTGCCCTGCCTGTTTGAGGTTTGGTGGGAGATTTGGTCTCCGTCGCCAAATTATCCTTCCGCTTCGTCTGGAGGGAGGTGTCTGGTGCCGGTGCACGCCTTGTCGACCTTTCCGGCCGCAGCTTGCCTTCCTCTGCCTTGACACGGGTAACAATCTCCTCAGCCTGTTCACCCTGTTGGACTAACTGCTTCCAGGTGCGGCTTTCAGCAACTCCTATTTGAGCAAGGAGTGAGGTTTGGAGATTGTGGCGGCATGTTTCCACCAGGGTGGCCTGGGTCATACCGCTTGGGCATCGGAGTGCCGTGTTCCGAAATCTTTCCACGAAAGATTTGACGGACTCCCCTCTCCGCTGTTTGGTAGCTAAAAGGGTGGGCATTGTGACTTCGGAGTCATCTTCGAAGAAGCGTGTCAAGAACAGCTTCTCTAGATCCCCCCAGTTCTTGATAGAACCCTCCGGGAGCTTCATAAACCACTCAAAAGCCAACCCTTTCAGGGTGCCGATGAACAGTCGCGCCAGGATGGCGTCATTATCTACCACATTCCCGGTCTGGGATTTGAAGTAGTAGATGTGCTGGTTGGGTGACCCCTTCCCGTCGAATGCTTGGAGGGTTGGAGCCTTGAACTTAGGAGGGTATGGAACTAAGTCCCACTCAGCCGGATAGGGCCGGACCACTCCAGCTTCTTGGAGGTCCTTGCGATTGGCAAGGGCCTCGAGGCGTCGTTCCAATTGACTCATCCTCTTAGCATGAGTCTTCTCCTGGTCTTGGTCGCTTCTTGTCTGCGACGGGGGCTTGGACACATCCGAGGTAGATCGTCGTGTCTCGTCGGAAGGTTCGGAGGGTGGGCTTCCTCCCTTTCTCCCTTTCCCCTTCGGCCGTCTAGGAGGAGATCTCGCTCTTTCTTCAAGCAATTTCTCAAGCATATGCTTGAGGAAGTCAATGGATCTCTGTTGAGAGGCGATTATATCCATCTGGCGCTTCTGTGTCTGCTCTAAACGCCTGGCCGTCTCCTCAGGAGTGTCTGCCATGTAGGCGGAAGCCTCCTTCTCGACGGAAGAGTTTGAAGCCTGCGACTCCACTACAGCGGAGTGAGAATCACCCATTCTAATGCCGCGGGCTAAGGCATTATAGTCAATTGGGGGAATGGCCCCTGTCCGGGTGCGAGTGTGTTGATACACCCCTCCGGCTCAGAGTCAGATTCCTCTGAGTCGACCATTGGTTGTTTTCCCTTACTTCTGCTAGTCATGTTTGCAGTAAGCTCCGGGTATTCAACATCTGAGAAGGTTCTCCTCCTGTGGGAGCGTCTTCTTTTGGCTGACGGGGGAATCAGGGTCAGCTGTCTGATTAAGGACTGCTGGTGCACGCCTGATCCATAATGGCATCCAGAGAGCATATGGATGAGTTGTTGACAGCAGCATGACGAAGTGGCTTGATTGGCACTTCTTTTCCTTGTCAAATAATCCCTCAAATCCGTGGGAGGGGGATGAAAGAGACTGGTCTCGCAACGTCGAAGACGGGAGACAGTCATGTGCTGTTCAGTCTGGACGCAGACTTCAGGGACGCGACTCTCATGACGCGGCTGTATGACGCGCATGCGAGTCTCGCGTTGCTTCCTGATGCGTTTAGGCAGAGTTGCTTGAGAGAGAGTGGGCTGCTGGGCCCCACGCCTATGAGTGCGTACTTCCTGCGTTTGAAAAGACGCGGAGGTTTCACCCTGGCGTTTGATGAGTTGGTCCTCAGAGGACTCAACTTGAGGGGTCTCGCGTTTGGGTCGCCAAACGCGGATCTCACGCACTGGACGAGGTGCGGGCAAGGCATCAGATTGTACGCCGCGTCCACCCCGGTCAGACAACCAACGGTTCTGACTTGGAGTTGACGCGCGCGTCTCCTCTGTCGACGCTCAGCATTCCGGTTGCGTCGAGGAGGTGGAGAGAAACCAACAACATCCTGATTTATAGAACCAAGAGTGTTCACCACGCGGGTCTCCTGAGAGACGTTGACGCGGGTATTCTGCGCGACGCAGTTGATCGCAGCAGCAGTGGTGCCTGGGACCACGCGGGCCTTCTGGGAGGCGTTGGCGCGTGTGTTCTGTGCGACGCGGTTGATCGCAACAGCAGTGCCTGAGGTCACGCCGGCCTTCTGGGAGGCGTTGGCGCGTGAACTTGTCTTGGCACAGTGGGCATCGGCACCCGGCAGAGCCTCAGATTGGGCTTCGGGTAGCTTTTCAGTTGAGACCCTGCGGCAGACGCGGGTCTTTGGGCTCTTGGAGCCAGAAGAGAGGAACTCTTCATACTTCGCCTGGTCGAACTCGACAACGAGTGTTTCGACCATCTTCCCCTTACGAAGAACATCATCCTGCGCCACGATCTGTTCGTCAGTGACGAAAGTAGTCCCCAGCGGAGTCGCCATCTCTTGTTTGACACGGAAAAGGGTGCAGCTGGTGTAACGTTTCCTTGAATCAGATGAAAAAATTACAGCCAGCTTAATCTTCCGGTTACAAGGGAGGGGAATATTGAATCTTGAATTCCCCCTTTGTTTAGTGCTGGGTTCTTCGGGTGGCGGTGGAGAGTGAATCTTGTTCTCCGTTGACCGGATGACTGTTTGGACCGTCAGGGATCTTCTCTTCGGTCGGTAGAGGGAGTAACTCAGCTCCGTCTACCAAAACTCTAGAAGAGGAGGTAGGCGAAGAGCGGCTAGTACTCAGTAAGCTCGCTGAAGGGTTTTTCTCTCTCTCTGTCGATGATCTCTCCTTTTCTTCTCGGAATCTCTCTTTTGCCCGATAATCGTCCTCCTCGTCCTTCAATAGTGACGGGACTATTTATAGGGTTTTTAGGGGGTGATCGTGCCCCCTAAAAGTGCTCCACGATGAGGGCCAACTTCCCCGCTACATGGGCGGTGGATGGCGCCATAATCGGGGTGGTTACAACCAAGGTGGGGGCACCTTGTTGCTGAGACGCGGGCGTTGAGCCAACGCGCCTTGATGCTGAGACGCGGGCTTCGGGCCGACGCGCCTTGATGCTGAGACGCGGGCTTCGGGCCGACGCGCCTTGATGCTGAGACGCGGGCGTTCTCTCGCGTCTTGATTGTCACATTAGCCTTGCGCCTGGATCTTAGATCTCTGTGTTTTTGGTGGCCTGTCTTGGTGATTTTAGACAGCCTACATGCGTGATCACTACGAAAAGCGCTTTTCGAGAGTTTATGGCGGACAACGCCGGATACCTGACACCGCGAGCGGCACCGCATCTTCGTGGTTCTGTTTTCCATGAGGCAAACAGCCCCTTACTCGTACGCCAGTGTTACACTATTACCAAGTGTGTTGCACTGTCACCTAAAATGTTTGGTGACTGCGTAGGACACAAATGCCTGACTCGAAACAGTTTGATTTGTTTCAGAAATTCTGCTTTCTGCGTCTCTTGTGTCTTGAACTGAGTCTTCCATGTTATCTCCTCTCCCAAGCCGACCAGACTCTTGTTGACTACATTAAGCAGTCTAAAAGATGATTGAAAACTTAGGCTATGAGAGGCTTCATGTTCAAAACTGAACCGCAAGCTTTCAGACAAAAAAGGGGAAAGAAAAATCAGATAAAAGAATTTCAGTGGTTGAAGGAAACCCTAGTTTCTTTATGGACTATGGCCCAAATAACAGAATGGAATATAGGCCATTGAGCACTCATACATGGGCTTTCCTCAATTCTTTTTGTCTTGGTTGTCGTGTATATTTGTCCCAAATGGGCCCATGGCAGCATCTTGGACATCTGCTTGTTTCTTGCACATAAACTGAGCTGCCGGCCTTTTTGTTTTCAATCCTTGGATTCTTTGGACCAATGTAGACCACAGACCATACTGTTTCCGAGCCCCAAAAATGGGCTTTTTTTAAATTTTTTCCTTCTACTGCTGTAATGCAAATTCTTGAGTTCTTAACAATTTTCTCATGAGCCACTCTCATATTTCTCTTTACGTATTTAAATAGATAAAAAAATATAAAAAAGTTACTTTACAATTTCCACCATACTTTATATTACTCTATCGTTAAATGATATTATTATATGAGTCTAACTTTTTATAAATTTCATTTATTTTCATGGCACATTTATCATATCATTTAAATCAAAAATTATTTAATTAAATGTTTGATTATTTAATTAATGATTCTATTTTTTTATTTTGAGAACACATTAAGTATTTAACATATTAATTTCATCTAAATAGATTTTTTTCAATCTAAATTCCTTTTCTTATGGATATGGATTGTTTAATACGTGCATCACATTTGTCAATAATCTTAGTGGGAAATAACAAGAATTTTAGTCACATAAAATGTTGTTGTCTGCATTGTGCACAAAACATCAAATCCCATATAGATTGTTCATACGTGCATCACATTTGTCAATAATCTTAGTGGGAAATAACAAGAATTTTAGTCACATAAAATGTTGTTGTTTGCATTGTGCACAAAACATCAAATCCCAATCCCATCCATGAAGGTCAAAATGTACTATAATATTTATATCACCATTTAATTAGAATCTTTCTTCACTAAAAGCATTAATTTCGGATCATTTTCTTCATATTTTTTTTCTTCTTTTGTCTATCTAACCCAAAAGCAAGTGCCTATTTGGAGACAATGTAAACATGGTACAAGACCAAAACATGACATATAGCTTCCAATCAACAAAGAATAACAAAGTATTAGCTTTTTTTTTTTTTTAATACAAAACAACTGTCATACTTATCTCTTTTTAAAATAAAATATAATACAAGATAGACTTGATTTGAGCTCGAATCCTTCCAACTCAAATACAGCCCTCTGATATTCGAATACAAGAACCACTCTGTTGAATTTAATCTATATTATTTCAAGTATGTATAATCAAAAGTCAAATGTCTTGAATACTTTTTGCCTATCCATCAAGCTGTGCAGAATGAATGGCCGAAAGTAGTGAGTTGGTTAGATCTATGTCTTTAGACATACAAATTTCGATCCGGTCATTTGATTATGATCTAAACATTTAAAAACCCCTACAAACTATTTTTTTTTGTTAGGTTTCAAATGTTCTACACCGTTAAATTAACCAACTCACTATTTCTGCTATCTGTTTTTCTCCTACTTGATGCATAGGCAAAAAATATTCAAAACACTTGATTTTTGGTTTATAGATACTCGAAATAATATAGATCAACTTCAACGAAGTGGATCTTGTATTCGAATGTCGGATGTTGATATTTGAGTGAGAAAAATTTGATCTTAAATCCTTTTGAAAGGCCACAAGTCTATCTCAATATAATCTCTCTCAATCTTCATCAATTTCGAAATTTTGGCACTTAGGTGGTGGAAGGCATTCTTTTTTTCACTTAACTATTGATTATAATCAAAATTTCGGTGTTCTCAACGGTTTTGTACTCTAGAGCGGTAGAAAATTGCTCATACCAAATATTGAACATAGCCCTGTATGAGTTCCCAATACTATGAAAAAGTTTTAATTAAACAAAAAAAAAAAAAAAGGAAATTTCACATTAGTAAAGTTAATTTAGAACATTCATTCAAGCCTACTCTTCTTCTTTCAAGAGAAAACATGTAGCACAATAACCGTGCTTGTTTTGTAAAGAGTAAATAATGTACAGACAGACATATGAAATTCATATGCTAATAACATGATGGAGAGTGCTCACTTGCGAAGATCTTCTGGTCTGAGTTCAGGGTCCACAATGAGTTTGCTGAAAGAGTTATGATTGATGATCCTCACCTTTTCTTCAGGGGCGGACCTATATACACTCAAGCTAACACTAAATTTTATAAAATATAGAAAAATATGTAGAATTTGAATTTTTTTTAAGATTGTATTTACTAGAATAAACATATTTTAGAGCTCATGGTAACTTATAAAAATATACTATTAGTTCAAGTCTTGGATATAATTTTTTTCTTCTTTTTTATTTTATCTCTTTTCTTATTACATTTTTGTTCACACTAAAATTTTTATTACATTTATGCTCATACTGAAAAAACATCTTGTGTCCGCCGCTGTTTTTCTTCCCGTAAATTTCTCAAAATACATAATGGAAAACCCATGACCAATAATAGGGAATCAAAAATTCTCAATGCACATCGTTTTCATTACCCTGAACATGTAATTTGAAATGCACCCCCAGAAAAAATGCAGGATCCAGTCTCTTTTGCCACCTACAACACTACAAGCATGCCACATGTGCCCGTCACGTCCCTTTCAGTAGAACCAGTGGAAGAGCTAAAATATTCCATACTCTCTCTCAGGCAAAAAGGATCATGCATTTGAGGGTCTGTTTGGATTTAAGGAATTGGTGTGAAGTGAGGAAGTAGGAAGTAAGATTTATTTCCTTTAGGAAAAAGGGAAATGAGTAGTAAATTTTCTGGTGTTTGGATGGTTGTTGGGAAGTGTGGTTTGGAAAATGTTTTGTCGTTTCCGGTGTTTGGATGGTAATGAAAAGTGGAAATGGAAAAGTTGACCACAAAGTTGACCGCAAAATAATATTAAAATAAAAATTAATTAAGAAAAATAAAAAATAGATTGTAATTAGAATGCAAGTGAGATTTACATGACCAAAAAATTAACTGTTTTATGTTATAACTTATTATAAATGAGATTTACATGACCACAAAATTAACTGTAGCACTCTGGAAGTGAGAAAATGATTGTGTAAAAGAGAGATGAAAAAGGGAAAAGGGGGTTTTCTTATTTTCCTTTTTCGGTGTTTGGATAGATAGGGAAATGAGCAATTATACTTCCCCACTTCCTCACTTCACTCCGATTCCTTACATCCAAACACGCCCTGAGAGAGAGAGAGAGAGAGAGAGAGAGAGAGAGAGAGAGAACGAGCTTCTGTTCTTGGCAAACCTGGCTTGTTTTAAACCTGAACAAATACAAGGAATGTACCTGAAAGTGAGACCATAGTGTTGGGATCACAAATGATATTGCATAAATTTTGATATCATATGACTCAACAAATATTAGCTTGTAAGTTTAGGTATGTTTACTTAAAACTAATCCCTATCTAAGAGAATATGTTGAGTGCTCCACTCAAGTCATTCATAGAAGAAAATGGTGGAGGATTATTGGCCCACATTGTGTTATTTATGTAGTCAACTGTTGTGTTTGATTGAGCACTAAAGGTTGTCTCATTATCTGTTTCTATTGGGGTGGACATGTAGTTAATTTGGATCAAAGTTTAATCAACAAACCATGCAAAAAAGAAAATTAAGGGGGAAAAAAATGAAATAAAGCTAGTGAGGATATTTTCCTTCCCTCAGTTGCTTTCTTTTTGCTAGTGCTCTCTCTTTCAATTGGCTTTTTTCTTTTAATTATTACGCGTGTTTACACACTCAACCGAATCTTAAAATTGAAGACTACTTTTCCTGTATACGCGTTTCTCCCATTTGTAAAGGCTTTATGATCAAACTTTTTGTTAATCATGGATGTTTGAAGATAGTAACATGATAAAATCTTGTGTTCCTTTTTGAATATTCAAAATGGAGAGTTTTGTTCTTTTTCCAGAGTTTCTTCAGTGATTTGCATGTATGGTGTGAAAATGTCACTCCAAACTTTTTCCAGGAACAATTCTCTATTAATTAGTTGACTTGAAGAGAATAGTTCTTCCCTTCAACATCCCACTGAATTCAAAAAAAAAGAGAAAGGAATCAAGAACACGCGTAAAATATGAAAAACGAAACCAAAAAAGGGAGAAGAAATTGTAATATGTAGGTCCATTGGTTGAGGAAATGGGGTATTCAAATTGGCCATCTTTTCTCAAAACAGGTCCCAGGGATTCAAAAGCAATATGATGTGTTTGTTTCGAATTTTCCTCATAGCCAAGGTGAAGGCAGTGCATCTCAAAGTGGGATTCATGTTCTCACTCTCAGTGAGCTGTATATGGGTAGCACGAATACCATTTATTTGTGAGGAAAAAGCAGCAAATGTTTCCAGGTCTGGGCCCTGATGATCATTAAAGTAGGATCATATGATGGTTATTTTCTTATTCTTAATTATTTAGAGGTTTTCTGAAGGTTCTTGTGTTCATGATTCATGCTAAACATTTCAAAAGAGTTAACATGTTTTTTTTAACATATGATCCAATAAAAGCAACGACTTCACGACCAGAGTTTGATCATCTTTTGAACAAATTAATGCCAAGTGTGTTTGAAAACCCATGCGGCTAAGAGTAGGGGTGAGCAGAGTTCGGTTATAACTGAATAACCGACCAAAAACCAAAACCCGAACCCGAACCGAACCGAACTGTTCTAGTTCGTTCGGTTTCGGTTTGTGTTTCAAAAAACCGAACTTGACCGAACCAAACCGAATCTCTCACGCTATATATCATCACAGCTTAATTCAATTTAATGAATCATATAGTTCATAACAAAAAATGGTGAAAATTTATCTCATTACTTCTAGCAATACCATTTTTTTTATGTTGAATATGTGAAAGTTATGTTAAGTACACCATCACAATTAAGAATAATATTTATATTAATATAGTTTTTTTTTTTTATTCTTGCCATTAAAAGTTAGTAATAATTATGTGAGTTTTGATATAAGAGCCCAAATATAACGTAAAAGTTTTAGAATATGAAACTTTTAATTCACATTAAGGATAGGGTCTTTTTCTTATTTTTAATTTGGGTATTGAATATTTGAGATTAGAATATTAAAGGATGATAATATAATGGTGATTAAAAAAATGTAAGAAATGATGAAAAAATATTGGCCTAACCGAAAAAACCGAAAAACCGAACCGAACTGAGTCAGTTCGGTTCGGTTCGATTGCTAAGTCTAATCGGTTTGGTTCGGTTTTGCAAAAATTAGCAAAAACCGAACCGAACCGACCGATGCTCACCCCTAGCTAAGAGACAAGGGGGAGAAGGAGGGACCGCGGTTACTGCAAAGGCCTAGAGCACTTCGGCGCTAGCGTGCTGTATTACCAAAAATTTTTATGTGAAGTGTGGGAAGGAGATCAATTATTACATTTTAAGAATTTGTGGCTTGAAATTATTTGAGAAAAATATAAAACAACATCTTTTGTATTCAAATAACATTTTCTAATGACGAAAATGACTTGGTAGAAACATAAATATTAGTATAAACTTTAGTATATATGTTTATAGTTCCATGTGTATAGTGGTGTGTATAACTAGGTTTATATGATTCATGAGTGAAAATGTATTTGTGTGTGTAACTTGGTTTGCTTTCTTTAATTTGTTTATATGTACTTAGTGGCTGATCTAATTAAGCATGATTAAATGTAATTAATATGTGAGTCAAATTTTAGCATGTAGCAGCGGGGGGAGAGATATTAACACTTATAAGAAGACATGTTCATTTTCCCAGGGAGGTGAAAGCAACTTGCCCAAAATCTTTTTGATATGTTTTTACAAATAGACTTGTGTCATTCGAAAAGGATTTGATCCCGACTCCTTCCCACTCAAATACAATCCTCCGACATTCGAATACAAGATCCACTCCATTGAAGTTGCTCTATATTATTTCAAGTATTTATAAATAAAAAATTAAGTGTTTTGAATATTTTTTCCCATCCAGCAAGCGGCACAAATGGACGGCCGAAAGTAGTGAGTTGGTTAGATTTATGTTTTTAGACATACAAATTCTCTATCCGGCCATTTGATTATGATCTAAACATTTAAAAACCCCTACAAACTAATTTTTGTTAAGTTTCAAATGTTCTACACCATTAAACTGACCAACTTACTATTTAGGCCGTCCGTGTTTTTTCTACTTGATGCATAGGAAAAAAGTATTCAAAACACTTAATTTTTGGTTTATAGATAGTTGAAATAATATAGATCAACTTCAACAGAGTGGATCTTATATTCGAATGTCAGATGATGATATTTGAATGGGAAGGATTCAGCCTCGAATCCTTTTGGAATGACACAAGTGTGTGTGTGGTGTGTGTGTCTATGTGTGTGTGTGTGTAGGTATATATATAATAGGTATGTGTGTGTGTAGGTCTTTGTGTGAGAAACTTTCTCACACAAAGACCGTGAGAAAAACCATATAGGGGCGATCATGTGGATGATCCGAACCGTTCATCTTGATCTATATACTTTATTTAGCTTACCAATAAAAAATCACGTGAGTTCAAGTCTTTTTACCCATGCAACAAGTGGTTATAAAACATACATTATATTCGCCGTAGAATAAAGATGTCACTTGATGCATGGGTTGGAATCGCGTGATTTTTTATTAGTAGTCTAATTAGAGTATATAGATCAAGATAAACGGTTCGGATCATCCATAAAATCTCTCTTATATAATTTTCTCACGAAGCTTATTTTGAGAAAGTTTCTCATTTGAAAATTTTCTTATATATATATATATACACATATATATAGGTATATATATAGGTATTTATACCTCAGCCGCCAGCTGAGAGACATGGTCGCAGTCCTAAAAATTTCATATATTCTCAGTACAATTAGGACTGCGATCATGGTCGCAGTCCTCACAAAAATACTGCAACACAAAAATACAGCGACCATGGTTGTAGTCCTCAAAAAAAGACCGCGATCATAATAGCAGTCCTCACAAAAACATTAGAACTATGATAGCAGTCCTCACAAAAAATAACTACGACCTAGTCGCAATCCTCACAAAAAACTACAACCATGGTAGCGTTGTGCTCAAGATTTGTGGCTGAGATTCAGCCACATCGCCGCCAACTGAGAGATTCTCTCAGTTGGCCGCTGACGTACATTTTTCTTACATATACATATACACACACACACATATGCAATATCATATTGGGTTTTGAGGTACCTAATAGAATATTAATCCTGTAATATCATATCAGACAATATTCTGCCTTACCTTGCTCTGCGTAGGGAACTTCCCCTGGGTGTGGGGTGCATGGGACTCGCAGAATTAGTCGGGGGCTACATTCGTTGTCCGCATTGTGGGTCCCGGATATATGGATGGATTTCAAAAAAAAGAATTATATATATATATATATATATATATATATATATTATATATATATATATATATATATAGTACTTCAGCCACCAGCTAAGAGAACTCTCTCAACTGGCAACGACGTGGTTAAATCTCAGCCACAGATCCTGAGTGCAGCGCTACAATGGTTGTAGTTTTTGTGAGTATTGCGATCAGATTGTAGTTTTTTTTTTTGCGAGAAACTGCTCCCATGATCACAGTATTTTTGTGAGAACTGCGATGATGATCGCTATGTTTTTGTGAGGACTGCTACCATAATCACAGTGCTAATTAGACTGAAAATGTCTGAAATTTTTTAGGACTGCGAGCAGGTTGCAGTGCAGGCTGAGAGAGCTCTCTCAGCTGATGATTGAGGTACAAATATCTTATATATATATATATATATATATATATATATATATATATATATATATATATATATATATATATATATATATATATATATATATATATAGAGAGAGAGAGAGAGAGAGAGAGAGTTGTGTCATTTTGGAAGGATTTGAGGTCGAATCCATCCCACTCAAATATAAACATCTGACATTCGAATACAAGATCCACTGGGTTGAAATTGATCTATATATTTTAAGTATCTATAAACCAAAAATTAAGTATTTGGAATACTTTTTACCCATGCATCGAGTAGGAGAAAACGGAAGACCTAAATAGTGAGTTGGTTAGTTTAACGGTTAGAACATTTGAAACCTAACAAAAATTAGTTTGTAGGGTTTTTAAGTGTTTAGATCAAAATAAAATGGTCGGATCAAGAATTCTATGTCTAAAGACATAGATCTAACCAACTCACTACTTTTGGTCGTCTATTTTGCCTTGCTTGATGGATGGGTAAAAAGCATTCAAAACACCTGATTTTTAATTTATAGATACTTGAAATAATAGAGAGATAGATAGACTTGTGTCCTTCCAAAAGATTTGAGCCCGAATTATTCCCACTCAAATTAACTATAACCCCCTGATCCTATTAATTACGGTAAATCTAATTGGTACACCATATTATACCTAATAGACGTAGAGTGTAACACTGGATACCTATTAGGTCATGTTCATGGACCACTGACATGCGGCCCACTATGTCACCATATGTTTGGACACTATCATGTATTGTATCACAGTAACGTTACTGCATACGGTTCCACAGATACGCTATGACACGACACTGTCACTAGACATGCATGCTAGATACTGTTACTAGAATTCACAGGACATGATATTATGATACACGGACTACCATTATTACATGTACTGTTACATGGATTATGGCCACACCTTTATGTTCAACTAGTATAAGGATAAGTACCGCATGTCATATTATTGTTATCAGCCTTACACTGATACGATAATTCACTGTACATGATATTAGACACTGCCCATAGGTATTACTTGTACATATTGCACAGATACTATGACACGTCTCACGTTCGTATTCAGGTACACCACTTCACGGCATACCGTCATATCCTATACCGTTATCATCATTACATGAATTCTTGGCATATCACTGTTACACGTGCATACATGATTTAATTATTCTTGTCATATGGATCACCGTGCATATTACATATATTATTGTTTCATATTACCATATTCATGTTACATGATTATTTTTCCTGTTACTGATATGGATTTCCCGTTACTGGACATGAGAGCTGTTGATATGCGATATGTGGAATCCACATCTATTGTTCCCGTTATTTGTTCCCGTGATATGTTCCCGTTTCCCGTTATATGTTCCCGTTATATTGTTTTATGCTATCAACAGAGCTCAGGTCCAGTTATCATGTTACCCGTATCATGTACTGTATGTGTTCTTGTTACACTGTATACTTGACATATCAGATAATAATGATAATTTGGGTATGGGGGAGACTTGACGGTTGACTAGATCATATCGGGTGGATGTTTGGATCCATTGTTTGTCCCACTGCAGGGGACGGTGTAGTGCTGGCTACCGTCTGTTATAGCTCATGAGCTCCTGATTATTGTTTTAGCTCATTGAGATTCCCGTTACATGTTACAGCTCTAGCGGGCTGGCCCTGGTCTCAGCAGCCAGCGGTCTGTTTAGGGCCGTTGTCCCGGGTATGCACGGGATAACCCACCCGATAAGAACTCCTCGACCATGAGTTTCCATCTAACATAATCAAACAGTATGCACATAGTGACGTCGGGAACGCTTGTTATTGGTTACTCTCTCGTTTGGATAATGGTACCCGTAGGCCATATCCGGATGGGTTCGACTGGAGTGCGGGCTCCAGTATGAACCGCCAGTGGTATGGGACACTGGAAGAGAGTAATTAAAATACCAGGTGATACTGATGCTACTATTGTATAAATGACATGACTTTGACATGACCTGCCCGCTACATGTTTAGTTGTACTTGTTACTGTTCCTGATCATGTATCTGCTATCATGTGACATGTATACATTGCTATTGTTTCATGTTTCCTGTTACACTTTCTTTAGTGCCCTACTACTCATGCACATGTATACTTTGTACATTACCTGGTATATTTACACTGTATGTAGTGGCATACTATGCATGTTCTGCATTGCATATATTTATTGTTGCAGACATATGCTCATCTGCATGTCACCTCTATCACGTCACCACTATCATGTTCATGTCTATTACGTCACCACTAGACAACATTAGTTATTACATAAAAGGTCACGACTATAGATATGACCTGATGATAACGGTTAGGTAGTGATGGTATTAAAAGTTGACCTGTTTTATCTTTGCACTGCTTCCCGTTTAACTCTTCTACTGTTTATATATATCCTTATTATATGGTATCACTATTACAACAGCATGTATTATCTATTATATGTGCATTGCCTCCTTCAGTTTACCACTCACTAGGTCGCTTTCTGACGACCCTGGGTTTGCATGCCCAGATTGGAGATCCGAGCTACCGTATTATCAGAGAGTGCCTTGGAGTCACATAGGAGATTCCTCATCGGGACTATTCATAGGTATTTTTAGTGATTTATTTCTGTATTTATTGTCCCTCTTTTTTTGTCCACTTTTTATCTGTTATGATCGCTAACCTCTTCTGCAGGTATTCTTGTACTTATTTCCTGCTGGAACCATTAGTCTATGGAGGTGATTCCCTGTACTGAGGCTTAACGTACGCGTGAGGTTGTTTTCACCTCGCGTATGTACGTCGCCATAACGTCCCCGTACCTGCGGGATCGGGCGTACATTAACTCTGGCATTCGAATACAAGATCCGCTCCATTGAAGTTGATCTATATTATTTTAAGTATCTGTAAATAAAATTCAACTGTTTGAATACTTTTTGGCCCATTCATCAAGCAGCGCAAATGGACGGCCGAAAGTAGTGAGTTGGTTAGATCTATGTCTTTAGACATACAAATTATCGATCCAGCCATCTCATTATAATATAAACATTTCAAACCCCTACAAACTAATTTTTATTAGGTTTTAAATGTTATATACCGTTAAACTAACTAAACTTACTGTTGAGGCCATCCGTTTTTCCCTACTTGATGGATGAGAAAAAGTATTCAAAACACTTAATTTTTGATTTATAGATACTTGAATTAATATAGATCAACTTCAACGAGTGGATCTTGTATTCGAATGTCGGAGGCTCTATGTGTGTGTGTGTGAGAGAGATAAACTTGTCTCATTT